>BQNB010061814.1:0-28511 GCA_026074375.1 Tanacetum coccineum
AATCATGATATGTGTGTGGTTACTTATTTGCACTCTGTGAATGCATCCCCCTTTGTTAAAAATGTTGTGCGTAAAGTTACGCAAGTTTGGAAACCTAAGCAAGTCAAGCAAGTATGGAAACCAACAGCCAACATACTTACCACTGTAGGTTATCAATGGATGCCCACACGAAGAACAATTACTTTAGGAGAACAGTTCCCTTTAACTAGGCTTACTAAACCTAACAAAGTGTCGACTATTGCTTATGCTAACACAAGGGAACCCAACCAAAATTGGGGATCCAACTTTCCAAACTCTCCATCTTCCTCTGTTTTCAAATGTAGGTCGTACATATCATCCTTTGGCATTTAGACTCAGGCTGTTCAAAACATATGACGGGGGATCGCTCGAGGCTCAAGAATTTTATAAAAAAGTTCAGGTTAGATTCGGGAATGACCACTTTGGTGCTATCATGGGTTATGGAGACTACGTTATTGGTGAAAGTGTGATCTCTAGGGTATACTATGTGGAAGGACTGGGACACAATTTGTTTTTTGTCGGACAATTTCGTGACTCTGATCTATAAGTTGTATTCAGGAAGCATTCTTGCTACATTCGAGATACGGATGGTGTTGAATTAATTAAAGGTTCTCATGGTTTTAATTTGTACACTATCTCGATTGAAGACATGATTAAGTCCTCTTTAATTTGCTTGTTGTCCAAAGCCTCCAAGAACAAATCATGGTTGTGGCATCGGCATTTAAACCACTTGAACTTCGGTACCATCAATGACCTTGCAAGAAAAGATTTAGTTCGAGGCTTACCTAGATTGAAGTTTGAGAAAGATCATCTCTGCTCCGCGTGTCAACTAGGAAAGAGCAAAAAACATACCCACAAACCCAAAACTAAAAACACCAACTTAGAAGTTCTTAATACCCTTCATATGGATTTATGTGGACCGATGCGAGTTCAAACAATTAATGGGAAGAAATACATCTTAGTTATTGTTGATGATTATTCGCGGTTTACTTGGGTTAAGTTTTTGAGATCGAAAGATGAGACCCCAGAGGTTGTCATCAAATTTCTGAAGCAAATACAAGTCGGTCTCAACAAAACTGTTAGAAACATCCGTACCGATAATGGCACAGAATTTGTCAATAAAGATTTGACTGATTATTATGAACGTGTCGGCATTTTTCATCAAAAGACAGTTCCGAGGACTCCACAGCAGAACGGCGTTGTCGAAAGACGGAACCGTACTCTTGTTGAGGCTGCTAGGACAATGCTGATATTTTCCAAGGCCCCGATGTTTCTATGGGCAGAAGTTGTGGCTACTGCGTGTTACACCCAAAACCGATCCCTTATTCACACTCGTCACTGCAAAACCCCATATGAGCTGGTGCATGACAAGAAGCCTGATCTTACCTTTTTTAGAGTCTTTGGTGCTCTTTGTTACCCTACAAATGACAACGAAGATCTTGGAAAATTACAACCAACAGCTGATATTGGAATATTCGTTGGTTATGCACCTAGCAGGAAAGGGTATAGAATCTACAACAAAAGAACCCGACGTATTATGGAAACTATTCACGTGTAATTCGATGAGCTGACTGAGTAAATGGCTCCTGTGGAACTCAGTACAGGACCCACTCCTACTTTTCTGATGCCTGGACAAATAAGTTTAAGGCTCGTACCAAATTTGGTTCCTTCAGCACCTTATGTACCCCCCACAAATAAAGAACTGGAGATTTTATTCCAACCAATGTTCGATGAATACATGGAACCTCCTCGTGTTGAAAGACCGGTTTCTCCTGCTCCAGCAGTCCAAGTTCCAGTCAATTCACCTAGTACACCTTCATCTACAACCATTGATCAAGATGCACCTTCTCCAAGTCATTCACCGTCATCTTCGGCATTACAATCTCCAAGTTTACATCAAGGCGTTGCAGCTGAATCTACTCTCATGGAAGACAATCCTTTTGCTCCTGTTGTCAATAATCCCTTCATAAACGTATTTGCTCCGGAACCTAGTTCTGAAGCATCATCATTCAGGGATCTTAGTTCAGCAGAATCTCCTTATGTCTCTCAAACACTTCATCATCTCGGGAAATGGAGCAAGGATCACCCGCTGGATAATATTATTAGCAATCCCTCTCGGCCGGTATCCACCAGAAAACAACTGGCAACCGATGCCTTATGGTGCTTGTATAACTCTGTACTATCAAAAGTCAAACCAAAGAACTTCAAATCTGCAATTACTGAAGATTGCTGGTTTCAAGCTATGCAAGATGAGATTTACAAATTTGATCGACTTCAAGTATAGGAATTAGTACCTTAACCAGACTGTGTCATGATCATTGCTCTCAAGTGGATTTACAAAGTTAAACTTGATGAGTACGGTGATGTTCTGAAGAACAAGGCTAGGTTGGTAGCCAAGGGATATCGACAAGAGGAGGGTATTGATTTCGAGGAATCATTTGCACCTGTTGCACGTATCGAGGCTATTCGCATCTTCATCGCCAATGCAGCCAGTAAAAACATGGCCATCTATCAAATGGATGTCAAGACAGCATTCCTTAATGGCGAATTAAAGGAAGAAATCTATGTTAGTCAACTAGAGGGTTTTGTTGATCCAGATCATCCGACACATGTTTATCGTCTGAAAAAGGCTTTGTACGGTTTAAAGCAAGCCCCTCGGGCATGGTATGATACCTTGTTACGATTTCTTCTGGACAACAAATTTTCCAAGGGTGCAGTTGATCCGACACTATTCACCCAGAAAACAAGCAAACATATTCTTCTTGTTTAAATATATGTAGATGATATCATTTTTGCCTCGACCGACCCTAAAGCATGTGAAATATTTTCCTATGAGATGAGTTCTAAATTTCAAATGTCAATGATGGGGCAAATGTCTTTTTTCTTAGGCTTACAAGTTTCTCAAAATCTTGGAGGCATTTTTATTAATCAATCAAAATCTGCTCTTGAAATATTAAATAAATTTAGGATGGATTCGTGTGACCCTGTTGATAAACCCATGGTGGATCGACTCAAACTGGATGAGGACCCCTTAGGGATTCCAGTTGACCAGACTCGATTTCATAGTATGGTCGGCTCCCTAATGTATCTCACTGCCAGCAGACCCGACCTTGTATTTGCTGTATGCATGTGTGCTAGGTATCAGGCTTCGCCTACCAAAAAGCACCTTGAAGCACTTAAACGGGTCTTTCGGTATCTCAAAGGAACCATTAATTGGGGCCTTTGGTATCCGAAAGACACCGCTATGGCACTAACGGCCTATGCAGATGCGGACCATGTAGGTTGTCAGGACACACAAAGAAGTACGTCAGGAAGTGCTCAGTTCCTTGGAGATAAATTAGTCAGCTGGTCATCAAAGAAACAGAAGAGCACTGCGATCTCAACTACAGAGGCAGAATACATTGCCATGTCTGGATGCTGTGCTCAGATACTTTGGATGAGATCACAGCTCACAGACTACGGCTTTGCCTTCAATAAAATTCCCTTGTATTGTGACAATCGCAGTGCCATTGCTCTATGCTGCAATAATGTCCAGCACTCCCGGTCCAAGCACATTGACATACGACACCATTTCATAAGAGAGCAGGTTGAGAAAGGCGTGGTTGAATTGTACTTCGTGTCGACGGATTATCAGCTCGCGGACATATTCACAAAAGCATTACCAAGAGAGCGGTTTGAATTTCTACTCCCGCGTCTTGGTATGAAGAGTATGTCTCCGGAAACTCTTAAACGTCTTCAGGAAGGAGAAGAGGAGTAAAAGATGGTCTTCCTATATCCTATGTAAATATGTACATATTCCAAAACCAAAAAGAAAATACAAAAATATAAAACCATAAAAAACAGAAAATAGAAAATACCAAAAATAGTTTTTCAAGACATGTCTTCCGTTTATCAATAACATTTACGGTCCTAGAAATGTCATTCAATAATGACACGGGTCTTTAAATGAAGCTCGAACGGAAGTTCAAACTTTTCAAAACATGTCTTTAAGGCTTGCAGTTATTTCAGACTGCAACCCGTTTTTCAAATTGAGGAAAGCATGTCGCCAAAAAGACGGTTGTTCCTAACAACGGGTGATTAAGTTCTCCCGGGCATGGATTACTTTATATCCATGCAACCTCGATCTAATGTACGCTTCAGTGCATTATTTCCTGATGCAGAAGAGAAGTCTTCTGTCTATCCATATAATTTTCCGTCTATGATTCTTCAGAAAATTATTTGGTTTTCACATGGTGGTTTAATGTTGTTGGAAAATCAATCGGACTTGTGTTTTCATAAATTTCATACTCAATCAACGACTATAGCTCTTTCAATAGAAAACGGGTCATTGATTGAGGGGGAGAGTATTTTTCAAAATTTATGACATTTATCGGGCATCTTAATACATTAAACAATTAATTGAGAAAAGATTTGTATCTAATAGGGTTACATGTTAAGGGGGAGTTAAACTTGTGTTAACTCAAAAAGGCCAGATTTGTCAGTTATATGCAAGTATAGGGTCTTATGTGCTATTTGCTATTTGTTTCCTAGACTCATAAAATATAAAGGACCATTTGTGCCATTTATGCATCTTAAATAATCCCTTAGTAATACTTATACCTTAAATGAAAAAGAAAGTAGAAAGTGATGGGACAAATCTGCCAATTGATGAAATTTTAACCTAGCTATAAAAGGTCCTTTGCGTTTTGACTTGGTCAAAACACCAAAAACCAGTCAAACGCTTTTCATCTTTTTCTCTCAACCCAAAACGCAACATATTGCGATTTGATTGATTCGTGGTCATCTGTGTGTTTCCTTGTTTAGGTAATGCTTAGTTATTGTTGTTTATCATCTAAATAAGCTTTATCTATAAAATCATGGCCTGAAATTCATTAAATCGTGTTGTTTTTAATAGATTCGTTTGCTATTCGGGGAGTGGGGGGGGGGGGGGGGGGGGATCCCAGCGGGTGGGGGGGTGGGCTAATGGGTTGAGGGTGTTGTTCAAAGTGGTGTTGTTGGGGGGGTAGGAGGGAGTGGCGTGGTGTGGAGGAGAGTATTAGATTACATTCATGATGCTTCGTTGATGTCTTAATTGTTTCCCCAATCGCTATGTTATGGCCCTTGTGATTTTCGTGTAAAAGTTGACTTTTTAGTCAAAAATGTGATCGTATGATGTTTGTGGTGACCTCTTGTTGTTGTTAAATAGGTTAGTATGTACACTAAAGTGAATATCATACACTTGTTATGGCTTGGAAGTCCTGACTTGAAAGTTGGAATCTGAACATATGAATGTTCTTGATTATGTTTTTGTAGAATAGACATGGTTGCATTTTGCTTTTCAACTCTAGGTTGCGTTTTGTTGTTGATTCCTAACTGCGTTTTGTCCTTGATAATCCCATTGCGTTTTGATGAATAAATATTAAGCAGGGTCAAAACGCAGTCATTGCGTTTTGTATATGAAGACCATTAAAACATTAAAATATTAAACCCTTATTTCAAAAAAAATTCAAATGATTGCGTTTTGTTTATTTTGAATATAATGTTCCTTGCGTTTTGTCTGATTGCGTTTTGCCTTTTGCAATTTGTCTCTTGCGTTTTAAATGGACTGCATTTTGATTAATTTTATAAAATAGTCATTGCGTTTTGATTGCTTGCGTTTTGCTTGTTGTTTGTCTGCGTTTTGTCTGATTGCGTTTTGATGACTTACTGCATGTTGTGTCTTGAGGTTTGTCCTTTGCCATTGTGGTTTGTCTAGAATGCCTTGACCACTGCGTTTTGTCCAGTATTACTTGACAATTGCGATTTGGTCATTGTGGTTTGGTCATTGCGTTTTGTCTTCTCTCCCATGAGTTAACTTCTGATGACTCAAGAGTTGACCTAATCTGTTGTCCACCACTTTAATATGATCTAAGTGTCCTTCTCCTAGATTTAGTCCATAACTGATTAACTCCTGAGCATTTGCTCACATCTAACATCTCCATTCTGTATGTATGTCTCTCTGTGGAGTTGATTGTGCAGATACAATGGATGATGTTAATGTCAATGCTCCTGTTGAACAAGCACCTGCTATGGCACCACCCACTCAAACAGATGATCAGATCCTGCCTCGCAACAGTTGGGTGCCTGTAGGAAAAAGCAATTGCTATTTGGATGTAGAAAAGTCACAGAGCAATCCAATCTACAAGATTGTTGTAGATATTCTGAAGCACGCCAACTTCTTTAGAGCCTTCACTGCTTCCTCGACAATTCCATCGATCTATATTCAGCAGTTTTGGGACATTGTTTGACATGTCAAAAACACTGAGAGTTATAGCTGTCAACTAGATGAGCAATGGTTCGATCTCACCAAAGACACACTCAGAGACGCCCTTCAGATCACACCAGTCGACAACAACAATCTATTTTCTTCCCCATCAACACCTGATGCTCTCATCAAATTTGTCAACGATCTGGGTTACCCGAAAGCGGTCAGAACCTTATCTGATGTCGTGACTAATGACATGTTTCAGCCATGGAGAGCACTCACAACAATCATTAATTTGTGTCTTACGGGAAAGACTTCAGGGTTTGAGAGACCAAGGGCTCTGGTGTTACAAATTCTTTGGGGCGTCGTCAATCAAGCCCATATTGATTATGCCAAAAGGATGTGGGAAGAGTTTACCCAATCCATCCATACTTTCATTGAAGACAAAAAGAATATGGCACGACATACTCAGGGAAGGAAGAAAGCCAACCTTATTGTGATCCCAAGTGTTAGGTTCACCAAGCTGATCATCCATCACTTACAAAGCATGCACAAGTTCCACCCGAGACCAGGTTCTCCACTTCATTTGCCTAATGAAGAGTCTGTTGTTGGATATCTCAAGTTTAGTGCAAAGGAACCAAACAGGAAGTCTTTGGGATGCCTATTCTGAATAATCTTATCACTGCTGACATTCAAGGAGAATAATATTATAATGCGTATCTGGAGAAAGTAGCTAAGCATCAAAGATATCTTGTCAGTGAAGAAGTTAGTGATCCTGACTCTCCTGCACCTAAACCTGCTAAGGACACCAAACCCAAAGCAACCAAGCAATCTAAGCCTTTAGCACCCAAAGCAGCACCAGTCACAAAACCTGCAGCCGCCGAGGCTCCCAAGCCCACTGCTTCTCAACCACCCAAACCAACACCTGCAACAACTGAACCCTTCAAGAAAGACCAAAGTAAAAAGCGTAAACTGGTCAAGGAGTCTTCTAAGGCACCATCTCCAGCCAAACGACCTAAAGCTGGTAAGGTGATAAAGAAGTGAACGCAAAAGAGCTCTCTTCAGTTGGTAGATAAGTTCGTAGATGAAGGTGTTCCAGTGAATGAACCCAGGTTTGGTGATGAAGCGGTTGATATGCAAAAGGCAGTGGAAGAAAGTTTAAAGGATGTTCACGCTGCACATCAGGGTCCACTTCCACCGGTGGTGATCAGAGAACCTGAATCTGGAAAATTTCAACCACTCCCGGAGGTACAGGGAAAGGGGAAAGAGAAAGTCAGTGAAGAACAAGCTGCTCAAGTTCTACTCAACCTTCAGACTCCAAATAAAAAGAGCTCTGTTGATCAGTTTATCTTTCAAAGGCGCACTCCCGCACCAACTAAACCCTCGGGTCATGAAGAATCTTCTTCATTGTATGTTGAACTTGGACTGACTGACAGCGAGATGGAATTTGATGATGATGTATCTCCTAAGATTAATCCTGAAGCTCAAGATGAAGGCCAGACTGGACCAAACCCTGGTAAACAAGTCGAAGGACAGGCTGGATCAAACCCTGGTGATGATGCAGAGTCTCAACCTCAATCAAGTCATGTTGTTCATGCTGGACCAAACCTTGAACACATGGACTTTGAGGCCACTAATGCTTCAACCCAACAAAACCCTGAGCAAATAGATGAAGGGTTCATTGCAACTGCCTACCCTAAGGTTCAGGAGAATCTCAAGCTAACGGTTGAAGAACAGGTGGTTCTTGAGGAACCTGCTAGCTCTACAGGGACCTTGTCTTTTCTACAACACCTTGCTAAAGACTTCAGCTTTGGCGATCAATTCTTCAATGATAAACCTTCTGATGTAGAAAATGAGAAGACAACTGCAGAAACCAAAGCTGAATCGATGGTGTCCGTCACAATCCATCAAGACACGTCTGCAATCCCTCCTATGACATCACCGGTGATTGATCTCATTTCTAGACCCGATTCTCCTAATGAACATCGGCCACTACCAGCAATCGCAACCGCAACAGCAACAACAACAACGTCAATAACAACTCTTCCTTTACCACCTCAACCACAACAAAGCACCACAGATTCCATCTTGATAAAGTGCATCGGTGAGCTTGAACAACATATGGCGGATCTGATACAAGACAACTTAGCCCTGGAGGAAAGGATGGACAAACATAGACCCAGATAGTATAAATTAGAGAATCTTGACATTCCTTATTAGGTGAGCAAAGCAGTGGATGAAATTGTCATGGATGTTGTTGACTGGGCTATTCAAGCTCCACTCCAGGATCGCTTCAGAGATTTGCAAGAAGCTGACATGAAAGAGATTCTTCACCACCGCATGTGGGAAACCAACTCCTACAAAGCTCATGAAGATCACAAGAAGCTGTACGAAGCTCTGGAGAAGTCACTAGACCGTGATTACTCTGACCAGCTCCTAACTGATTTGGCTGAAGCATGAAGAAAGAAGATAAAGAGACATGATTTACCAAAAACACCACCTTGGTCTCCACCTCATCAGCCACCCCTCCTCCATCACCTGCAGGTCTATCTGGAACTTCAGGAGCTTCTGGAACTTCTGGATCGTCTCAATTGCCACCTCCTCCACCTCTATCCACCAACCAGGGTGATCAGTCAAAAAGCACAGCTGCCCCAAGCTCTTCAAAGATAGCGGTTTCAGCTGAAAATACGGCTTGGACGACTACTGACACAAGACTTAAGCCGTCTGTCTCATCAATTACTAAAGATCTACATATGGATGATGTACGTGCTCCCCGACGATTAGGGTTCATTGTTGATGTTGAAGACATGGGTTATGATTTATTCCTAAAGGGTGAAACTTAACGCAAGATTGGTGGAAGCCACTTTCTGAGGAAGACAGACCTGCTACACCAGAACCTGCCTGGTCCATCCCATCATCTGACCTGCCTGTCCTAATGAACAACTGGGCATCTGCTCTTGCATCCACCTATGCACCTCCACCGGAGAACTCATTACTTGCTCATACCGGTGACATGACAATCTTCATGGACTGGTTCTATAAAAAGCAAGGGATCACAGAAACTTACACAAAAGAACCTGGAAGGCCCTTGCATTTAGAAATTTGTCACAAGTTTCCATCTAATATGATTCATCTCTAGTACCAAACATGAAGATGCCATAACTACTACCGATAAAGTGGACGATGCAATCCTCAGGTAATTAATGTCTGCAAACCTCTACAATTGTGTGGTCAGCCAGGGCAATGTTCATAATTTAAGCGGAATTCTTCGTTAATAAAGATTTGGTAGTATCTAAGATATGTAGCAAGGGTTGGAAGATGCGTGTCAATCTCGAAGATGAAAGCGGAGTGTATATCTGATGTTCGGTTTTAGAGCAACATGGTACCCGGTCAGATGTGGGATTAAAAAAGAATGGCAAGTATGACATTGCTGCTTGTTGGTTATTCTCCCCACTGGTGGTTCCAAAGAAAAATTTACATTGTACAGACACACATTCTGAGGCGGGGGTTGACAGCAGACTGTACGGATCATTTGGCATTTTAGTAGTTGTTCAGAAGAATTGAAGTTTTTCTCCTTATATGGGTACGATTACATGAAGACGATCGTCCTTCGTAGAGCTGATCTTAACGAATATATTATTGCGGAAAGGGGCTTTAAATATCTGTACCCGAGTGACTTTAAAGATCTGTACTTATTGAATCTTCAGGTATCTGAACATCCTTCCACCCCTATGATAAGAAGATTCTCTATAATGCTAGTCAAATTATGGATCAGAAACATGGTTATCAGACAAACGGGAAGATGACTTCCATGTGGGATTGAGAGCTACCAGACTTAGCTAAACCATACTAAACCTCGATGGGATGTAACTGGTTTTGAGTTCAAGCACGACTTCGCAGTAATTGACTCTCCAAGATCTGTCACATTTAGGGATAAATATGGGGTTTTGATGATCATGTGGTTCAATGAGATCCACAAGTTTAGTGACGACACTCTGCAACAGATTGATGAGGTATTGGACTACCGGGTTAAGGAATTCAAGGTCAACAGGATGAATCCGGGTTTGAACACACGATTTTGGACAAGGAAAGATGTCGACAGAAGCAAGGAGTTCATGTTTGCCATTCAGAAATGACTTAAGACAAGGAGGATCTTCCGTAACCTGGAAAAGCGTTGTTCGGTGGAAGATAAGAGACGGAGACTTACAGAATTCCTGCAGTGAATCGACTGAATCAAATCTTATCTGCAATAAGTCATCTTTTGGTAGGTATATTTATATATGTGTTTTTATATGTACATTTCAAGTTGAATTAAGACGTGTTTGTTTCAGCTTTATGTGGTGTTTTCTGAGTTTGTGTCAAATTTTGAAACCATTAGAACAAACTCATAATAACTGACATGAAATATGTCCCTCACTAATTGAGGGGGAGAATGAATATGTTCCATTATCGACTTGTATAAATCAGACAGTTTTCTCCTAAATTTTCTAACTTAAATCAATTGAGGATCTAATTCTTCAACGGGTTTTCCAATTTTTGATCGGGGGAGAGAATGTGATTTTAATATGAAAATCTGATAAAAATGTGATCTTTTGGACTCAAGTGTAGGCTCTCCTATATTTGCTAAACTCTTTCGAATATCGATGCACATATTGAGGGGGAGCGAATGGTGTATGATGGCAATTGTGGAAATACCAAAGACCGGCCCTGTAATTACTTTATCAGAGTTATAAGGATGATAAGGTTAGGTAATCGTTCCCACGATCCCGCCAAAGCCATAGGGATCTACCCAAGGACAATCCACTAGTTAGTGTAGATGTCCTAAGGTATGATTACAGATGGAGTAACGTGAGAATAAGGGAATGAATAGTACGGATGGTGATAGAGCTAAGTACTGGACACATGTCCCAACAACAGGTATTAGTAATGAAGTCTCGCTATGCACTGAAGGGGTGGTAAGCACTGAAGGGGTTGAAGAATGAAAAAGAAATGTTAAGATAAAGGGTGAAAAGAAAGCATCCCTCCTTAAACATTAGGCAGAAACCGGGTCAATACATATGCTGTCAGAATCACATGGTTGATTGCTAACATTGAAGACAAGTATCATGGACCCAGTGATACGCTACACAACCCTCCCTAGCCACTTAAGATCCCTCAAAGGATTCTTGTTTTATTTCTCATGGAGATCAATACATTTCTATCATCTATCCCACTCTGAGTTAGATGATATTGAAAAGGTGGCAGTCTGCTCCAGCCTCTGACTACTTAAAACTAAAAATGCACTATTGAGTCTAGAGCCATGAGATCATCCACATATCTCGCTAGGACACTAATACAAACTATGCTTGTTCATCACACTATCTGATAACAAGTAATATCTAAAGAGTCCTACGCATTATCCTTGTGGTATTGCCAGAACATCCGAGTGATACGTAAGTACTCACAATGAAGATGGAAATCCTTCTAGAGCCAATATCAAACAAGCTCTTGGTAGGTGACATGTGAGATCCATTATGGATCAAACTTGTGACAAATAGAAAGCAATGATGGTGCGATTCTTTATGAATCAAACTTGTTCTAGGAAGTGAATTGACGAGTAGTTTTTGGAAAACCTTTCGATGTGCTCAACAACTGATTTTCGAGCACATTGACTGTGTATATCTTTCAAACCAAATGTGTTTCTGATGAAATTTGACTTTATGATATAAAACCGTCGATGTGTCACAAAAACTCCTTTCTGAGTGACACACGATTGACTTTCAAATCAATTTTTCATTAATCAGTGGGTTTTTAATTCACTGGTTCACTCACTCCGTGTTTTGTCTACTTTGAGACGCTCCGGTTTGAGAACGGCTAGCACAGCTGCGAAACCCTGTCAAGGAGATTCTTCGGAATTCTACCTGATCACAGGCAGTATTTATACTGATTAACGGGGAACCGTGGTTCTTGCAACCTTATTCAACGAAAGTGAACAAAGACACTCTCGTTCGTTTATTACTAACATATACTTGCAGGAATCCTCGACGGTAGCAGCTGGTAGCAAGAGACATGTCAATTCACAACCCCATGCTCACACTTCAAACTCATTATCAAAGACATGATGATAGCTAAAAGACCTACAACACAGCTTTTGCAACTCTGATGCCTGCTATTATGATCCAGAAAAGTGTGAGCATACGGGTCCGAAGGTCACAACATCACAAGAAGGCAATACTCCACAACAAGGATGATTAAGAGATTTACTGTAGATGATGATCTCGAAGAAAGCTCAAAGATCACACAAGTCTAAGGAACAAAGCTCAAAGATCACTACTTGAAGTACAATGACTGCTCATGAAGAATCAAAAGACTACGAGCCAAAGTCAAAGATCAACTCATAGATTGCTAGGATTCAATTTGTATTTTCTGGGGTGACCTCCTTTAGGGGGAGATTGTTAGGATTATGAAAATCCATGTAAAAGACTCGGTCACCCCGTGTAATGTCTAGCATAGATTAGCTCGTAGCTTTAATATTAATCGTCTAAATACTATAGGACTTATGGTGTTGGGCCAGGTCCTTACCCACATGTTAGCCCACTCCATAGCCCACTTAGGGGCCCAAAACACTTGTATTTATACCCCCTTTCCAGCCATGGGAAGGGGTTGGTTGTTCATTTTATCACAAACACACATAAGGTGTAGTTTCTCTTACTAGAACTCACTTTCTCTCTCTACAACTTCGGCCAACCCCTAGATCATTGATTGTGTTTTGATATCCAATATACTACAGAAATGTAGGTGCTTCAAGTATATAAGTGGAAGGTATGGGAATAAACCTGAAGGTTTAAGAGGAGGTTAAGTATTTAGAGTATGAATGAGCCCTTCATCGTATTTTACAATCCCCGATCCTATCTTCCTATAAAGGTGAGATTGCATCATCCCAGTGAAGTCTTCTATCATCACGGTTTAACCAACTCCATACTATTTACTCACATATCTCCTAGCTCTCCCTTGCTCATTGGATCCTCATGATAATTACATTCCTTGTATATTGACTTTAAGGATCCATGGATCAAATAAATTGTAACAACTGGCAATTTTCAGTATTTTAAATGGCTATTTTACCCTTTGACTTTTCGGGTCTGATTTGACTTTTTGACTTTTGATCTTTTAATGTCACCCAAAAACGATTACTGCATAATCAGTAATTTTTCGGAACATATCTAAATAATAAATCATACCTATTATTACACATTTCTCACGTGCAAATTTATTTTAACTTATTTGACTTACCTTGGCTAATCATTACTTTTGTATTAATTATGATGTTTGAAGGCTAATACCTTTAGGTATTAGCCATTATTATGAAGATCTTAATGTTTGGTTTGTTTATCTCGATTTCTTAATTTATCGTTGATTGCTTGTTTATGTTTATCATCATACTTGTTTACGTGCTTTTGTATGCGACCTATCATTCAACTGGATCTAGTGATACAGACCAAGTAATCTAGATGTCGCGATATCTCTCCATATAGTGATTTATACATCTAGACCAATAGGATCACAATTAATGACCTTTCTTTGCCCTTAGATTATAAGCTTAGTTGGACCCTAAGGTGACCTTGGTATTAACGAGTATGTTTTAATCAATTGGTAAAGACTTGGTTAGTGGACTACTAGTGTATGAATTGCCATTAAGCAGTAAGTGGGTAAAGGTCATCTTTGAGTAGGGAGTTAACAATGATACCATTGCTTTAATCCAGAAGATTAGATTATATCAGTGATTATAGTTGCTTTATGCGGATTTCTGTTTTAATTGTGTTAGAATCATATGTGTCTAGGTCCTTAGAAAGACAGGTAACGTCTATGTCTTAGAATTGTTATGCCGCCTCGGATAAGTTATAATTTACAATTATTAAAAAACCAACATTCTGATGGATTAATAATGGTTAATACAGTTTTCTTATATTTGGCTAGATCGCTCTTTTATCTTCTGTTAATTTGCTTTCGTGTGTTTTAGTGTCTTGAATTGGTTTTAGTCACCACCAAACCCGTGCCAGTCTCTTAGACTGAAAAGCCCCCTTATCCATTAGATTTAGGATTAACGTAGGTTTATCATAGGTTTAGCATAGATTAGACTAACTTAGATTAGAAAAATCAAAGTATTAATAAATTAAAAGTGTTCCTTGCTCTTAGTGATCTACACCCTACTTACCACGAAACTCCCACCGACCGGGTACACTGCCCGTTAAAGTATTGTTTTTGGTTAAGTCGGCAAAATATAAATTTAAAACTTGAATAATAATTTAACACCACACAATGACACATCAAGTTTTTCGCGCCGCTGCCAGGGAGTGAGAATTAATCTTGATTTTTATAACACCCTGCGTTTTCAAGTCATTGACGACATCGATAAATCCACAACGTACCTTTTGTATTGTACGCGTTTGCTTTAAATCATAATGTTAAGCTAAATTTTTTTTTTTGCTTTTAAAAAAAAAATTAGCTGAAGCTAAAAATTAGAGTTTCAATGTAAAGGGCAACATTACAGTTAAGCGTTTACATCCAAATCAAGTATTAAAATAAATTATTTTGAGAATATTTTTGATCCTTGTTCATTTTATTTTTATCGGATACGTAAAGTGCATACGTTTCGCGATAAATTAAGTTTAGGCATACCCGGAACCACGTTAAATTATCTACGCTTCAACAAATACCCCCGATCATACCCAATACCTAAGGTTTTATTAAACTTTGACCAAATAAATGTTATTTACACCTTATACACTAGAAATTAAAAGAATACACAAATACTTGCAAAATAGGGGGGGGGGACACATTTTCATTTACAAAATTACAATTGTAACTTGCATATATGATTCTATATATTATGTTAGCTAGCAAAAAGTTTCTAGAAGGGTTCCCCCCCCCCTAAATCAAACGGCAACAAACACATTTGAGGTCTATGGATAAACAAAAGATTGTACATACTTGGTCAATGTAACTTCATTTATCATCTTAAACTAGCATTCTTTGTTCCCTTGACCATCATCCCTTCACCTTAAGACATGGAATATGTTTTGTTGAATACTATTGGTAACTCCTTGACTAAAACTCTTCATATATTGCAAGTAGCTAAGTAAGAGATACACATACACTTTATACTTAGTAAAAATTCAACAAAAATCCCTCCCTTGCTCTCTCTATATGCTACGGCATACCACCAAGCCCCAACCAAATCCATGCAAAATTTTCTAAAACCTATACACATCTATACACATTCATCCTAAGATATTCTAAGATGTTTCCAAGCAATGGCTAACCATATTTAAGTGATTATCAAGTAAAAGGAAGACTAGGGTTTTTACTTGGAAAGCTAGGGTTTTCATTGTGCAAGCTTTGATTTTAAGGCTAAACAAGGGTTTAGCACTTGATTATCATCATCATCCTACATCATAAGGTCAACTAGAACCCTTTATGTTCTTATAGTTTTCATTTCTATGCATATGTTATTTCTATTTTAGTTGAATCACCATTTAGGATTTTATCATGAAAATGGAGTTTATACTTGAAATGATCATTTTGTACACTTTTATATATGTTGTGGTATTACTTATATCATGTTAAAAAGGATGAGAAAAGAATGTACCATGTTAATTTGGTGTAAAAATGATTAAGTATAAATTAGGGTTTTAATGGTTTCTTAATATGTTTCAAGTTAAAGAAATACAAAGGACATGTTGAGGTTAATTATGGACTTATATTGATGTTATATGATCATTAAAATGAGGTTATATCAAGATGAGAAAACTTGTACACTTATGGTTTATATGAAAAATGGCTATATATGAACTTTATAGTAAAATGGATAAATTATGAAAGTTATGACTTATTATGTATTATGAAGGACTTGTAAACTTTGGAAAAAAAAGACTTTGATGGACCTATGGGCATATCTATATATGATTATATTGACTATACTATAAAGTGTACATACTTGGGTAAAAAGTATAAAGTGGTAAAATATAAAAACAAGGCCAAAAATGGACTTAGGAAAGTCATGCAAACATTCTGTCCAAAAGTGTATAAAAAACTATAATTATTTTATATATTTTTAGATAATAATTTCACGACGATTCCGAAAAGCTTAAGAAAACTAGTCAAACGGATTAATAACAAAAAGTTAGGTTAAAACAAGTTATACGATAAATACACAGATAGTATAAAGAATTTTTATAAAACAAATTTAATAAATAAAAATTATATGAAACAGCATGTTTGGTTATTTTTCATAGATTACACATGTTTTTAGGATTCTAAAATGATAAGAATCGGGCAAATTTTAAATTTATAACGAATAAGTTACTGAATTTCGCGGTTTTCCGTGATTAAAAGTTTATAAAATGATTTTATAACCATGAACATGTAAAAAACATATTTCATAATAGATAAGTTATATTTTTGTAAACTCATAAAGGATGTAATTTCAAACTAGAGAACGTGCCTCGAAGAATCGCTAAAACGGAGTATATCGAATAAAATAAAGACATTTCGGGTTTACGGACGATAAAACTCTATATAAGTGAAATCATGTCTGGTATGAACAGTAAAGTTACGTGGTCTAAGAGGACAAAATTATATAAATGTCTATATATCGATAACTCGTACTAATACGAAAAGATGGGCATAGAAACGCAAGAAACGGTTTAGAAAAGTGAAAGTTATGACGATTTTATCAAAAAGTATGTTTAGTAAACGTTTTTAATTTATACACTATGTTTTCACTCATAACATTTTGATGGTGAGTAGCTATATAGACTTATGCTGGTAGGAGTTAATTAATGTGATTAGTACCTTATACGGTCCTTAATTTAAATAGGTTTGCATCTGACGATTTGCGTGAGCCATTATCTGTATGATATTCTTGTTTTTTGCTCACTCAAGGTGAGTTCATAGCCCTACGTTTTACATGTTTTTGTTTTATAAGTTTTTGGGGTGAGAAACATGCAATGTTTTACAATTGGACACAAGTGGTTAAGTTTCATATTATGATTAGTGTGCATAAAGTAGACGATGAACAATCTGAGACATATATCATGAACTGTCAATTACTGGACTGTGAGTGCGAATGTTATGAATAGATTAGTTTGGGTTTGACAACCCAGTTCGAGTGATTAGCTATTCACTGGACAAACTCGAAACGTATACCATGTTGAATATAGGATGTGGGGTTAGGAACATCACCAGGGCATTGTAGGCCATTAATTTGGTATTCATACAACGTCAAGCTACAGTGTCATGAGCTTAGACAACGTAATTACATATTTTATATGTGTCGGCAGCTGTTGCATTATCATACACTATAGGAAATCTTGGGAGTCTACAATATATGTGTTATCAACTATGAATTCTCCAACATTTTTGTTGACGTTTAAAGCCAATGTTTTTCTGGGGATTAGTAAGCATGAGGTGCAAGGGATTATTGGTGGTCGGTTTGGATTGGGATTTCATGCATTAAAGTTTTTGTCGAAATTACATTTAGTATAACTGGATGGGCTAGGGAAAGCTTTGTTCTTTGAACTAGTGGACCAAGTGATGCTCGGCTTGTGTAACTAAATACATGGTTAAATCCATTGTATCAGTTTTAAATGACTTTTTGACGTTATATTATACTTCTTGTGTTATTGATCTGAGAGTAGCACGCCACCGGCCCTTATTACAATGCGACCATTTGGGGGGTGTTACAATATTTTATTTGATATTTGATTTTTGCTTTAGATTTGATCTTCCCACTTTGGATTACGGTAATTTAGATTAGTTTTTAATTCTGTCTTTATTGTTTTCTTGTATTGTTTATCTATTTTAGTGTTTATTAATTGTTTTTTTTAATTACAATGTTCTGGTTGATAAAATGATACGGAATATCCAAAGCATTGAATGACGGCGTTTTCCAACTTTTTGAATTTCATCGTTTTAGTTCTGATTTAGCAATACTGCGTTTTCGATTATTTGTTACAGTGTATTGACTAAAACTTTTGTAATCTTTGCAAGCTATTCTCTAGTTAGCTTTACTTTAAATCCATGCCGTATTTTTTCAGAAAGAACCTTCGGACTTAATCCATTAATCATTTTACATACCGGAAAGAGATAACGATGAGAAATGTATACAAATTATCGATGAAGGATAAATGTGAGCAACACCAGCCCATATATCACTACCCCCACCCCACCACCACACCACCCCCCCACCCCACTAACAACCTCCACCACACCCACCCCCACCACCCCCCCCACCTATCATATCTCTCAACATCAAATAACAAATCATATCCACCCCCGCCCCAACCACAACCCCCCCCCAAAATCCCACCCCTAACACCCTTCAACTTGCACGGAGTTATAGTCTGTAGTACGGCGTGAAGCATGTATTAATAAATTATGCATATTAACATTCTCTGCCCTATTCCATCGTTAAATTCCTTTCCGGTTATTTATAAAATTATATGTATAATTCCTCCTTAAAAACACACCCCACCTTCCATCAAACCTACACACCCACACTACACCACACCCACCCCACCCCCCCCCCACCCCCCCCCCACCCCCCCACCCCCCCCCCCCCCCCCCCCCCCCCCCCCCCCCCCCCCCCCCCCCCCCCCCCCCCCCCCCCCCCCCAACCCCCACTCTCCAATAGGAGCATAAGAGCATTCATCCATGAATTTAGAACAACAAACGAGCTCTTATTTAAAGAAAGGAACAATTCGTTAAGCGAGCTCAGGTTCGAGGTACAAGGATTGTTGAAAGTGATCAATAACACTCCAATATCAAATCTGGAAGCCAAAGGAGTGACTACTAGAGGGGGAAAAACAATGACTCAAGATGTTCAAGATAATGACACTAATATACATACCAAAAGTGACCCCTAGTAATTAAATCATTGGACAAACCGGTTAAAATGGAAACCTGTAAAATCATGTTAATTCAAGATTTTTTTAAGACAAATTTATGCAAAGAAATTTAGAGATATTCTGGAGCGCCGATTCTGGCGGTTCTATTTTTAGAACAGAACCGGCTTTGCAGCCGAACCGAATCGGCTGACCTGCACATGAAAAGTCAGCACAGACCAAGCTTTGGCGGGAAGCATTTTAGTTTAAAAAACAATACAATAACAGTTTTAACAATCACATAGAGCAAAGATTTAAACACAAATTCAAACTCAATAATTCAAATAAAGATCCACAACCAAACAACGGATCAAACATAAGGAAAACAAAGTATCAAGGTCAAACATGATTACTAAAACACTACTTAACTTTTATTAGATACAAATCATGAAGTAAAACAAATTGACCCATGTCAACTAAAACTAAAATCATGATTAGTGATCTAATTTTTCTAAAGCATCTAGAACTTAAAGACACTTGATCTTGTCAATCATCATCCTATGGTAGTTGATTTGCGAGATGATCCAAGCGGTCAAGAATGTGGTTTAACATGAACCTCATTTCATTTTGGAGGTTGGTGACAATGGTTTCGTTTCTTTGGAAATAGGGGCATGCGTGAACTTGCGGTCTAGGAGGGTTTTCAATCCAAATGGATTGATCAAGAGGATGAAAAATGCTTGATGGAGGGAGTGATGTTCCAAATGAAGGTATTTGTGTTGAGGTAGTAGTGGGATAAAAAGGTGGTGGCATTTGTAGAGTGGTGATGGAGGTAGGAGGAATAAGGCTTTCTTGCACATGTTATTCATTTCGGATAGCTTCTTGGATATTTTGTTCAAGTGTGTGAAGTTGGTTAAGTTCTTAATGTATTTAGTTTTTAGTTATGGATGGCTCGGGTTGTGCACTCAACCTACTCCTAAAGAGGTTGATAGGTGGGTAAGTTAGTTTAAAGTTCATGGGTGACGGTTGAGGGAGTGTTTGGGATAGGCCTTGGAAATAACTTGTGGTAATAGATTGTTAGTTCTTGGTGGTACTTCATTTAAGGAAGATAGATAGGGATAGGTTCTAATGGTAAACTTGGTAGAGTAGAGAAGATCAAAGCACTAGGAGCTAACGGTGTCATGAGTGGTTCTAGATTAAGGGTTATTTGGATGGAAGTTGGTGGTGGAGTTATGAGAGCAAGGGTAGTGTCTAGTGTGGTTGTTAAGGTTGTGTTGATAGGTTGGGAAGTATTTGAGAGGTGGTTTTGGATGGGTGAGCTTTCATTGGAGGATATGTCAATGAAATTGGTTCTTGTCATTTTCTTTGGAGGATTTTGGGTTGAGAAGTTAGCACTAGAAGCCATAGAGCAAGATGATCAAGAAATGGAAATATTAAGAAGGTTGTTTGTAGGTTTGAAGGTATGAGGAAGATGATTACAAGATCCTATTATATACTAAAGGCCATGCATTTAACATTTAATGCATAAACCACTAGCTTTCCACTAAACATAATCATTTAGGCTAGTTTCTAAGTCAAACAAGAAACAACCACCCATAGGATCAGCTTAATGAAAGTCTAACTAATATATTTATGTTCTTAGTTCAAAAATCTAAAGACCACCTCAACAATGAGGTGAAAACCTACTAAAGAAACCGACCGCGGTTCCTTTGGACCCAATTGGAACCGGCTTTGCCCGAGCAAAATGCAAACCGGTTATACCAAAGCCTTGGTTTTTAAAAAAATATCTAAATTTTCAAAGATACTACTAGTGATCTAATTCATTTTCTAAAGCTTCTATATCTTAAGAGTTATTTCTTTTGCATATTCCTAAAATTTTTATAAGAACAAGTAAGTGCCAACAAACTTCAATAAATACTTATGCCAAACGCCCCTTTAATATAATCAAGGGCATAGAACACAATAATTACTTCATAGTAGCAAACCGTCATAGATAACAATATAACATCCAAATTGTCTTAATTATAGAGATCAAATCTTAAGATTACAATGTTCAACTAGTTTTTAGACCAAACACAAATGCTCACACCGAATAGCACACCCTTACTTCTTCTTGGAGAGAAAATGGAATATGCACTTGAACATTCCCTTAGTTTGCTTGAATTTTGGGGAATCTCCTTCTTTGATGGGTAGAAGTTGGTTCATGTAGGGAATAGGATCAAGAGTGTAGTTTTCAACGGGATCATTCTCCACCCCTTGGTGAGGAGTAGGAGAAGGTAAATCAGATAACTCGGTGTCATGAGGAGTTAGAGTTGGAAGACAAGGCCTTTTTCCCTTATCCTTGAATCGGTAGACTCTTTTTTCAAAGAGAGGGATCATCACATGATCCACGAGATAGAGTTCATTAGAGAAAGTGTTTGGATGATTAGCACAGACGTGTTCAAAGAGTCGGGTGAGGAGCATTCCGTAGGGAAGTGTCATATCGGCACTTTTAGTCACACTCACCATTCGGTTGGCAATGTAGTAGGCGAGGTTGAAGGGGTTTTCAATGGCGAAGCAGTAGAGAATGTAGCAAAGACAAGCGTTTGGATGGTCCTTGTTTCCAGTTAGGATTTTGACATTTTCACTAAGAATGATTTCCCATTTCTTGAACTCGTTCTTTAATTCGAAAACAATAATTTGGAAAGGATTAAGGATGGTCTCAACCCCTTTCATCTTTCTGGTCTTGGCTTGAGTTCTCTCATAGAATAAAGCATCACGGATCAAGGATGAGTCCTCTTGAGGAGGAGGATAAATGTCAGGATGTGGGTCAACCACATATTGAAGGGATGAGATGGGCTAATCGGGAGTGTACACACAAACTCCTTGACAAAGAATTTTAAAAATGTAAGCAAACTCCTCAAGAGTAAGAGTTATCTCAAAGTTGTTAATGACGAAGGAAATGGCTATGGTTCCATTTAGCTTACGAATTAGATGAACACTTTTGTAGAATTGAAGCACAAATATGGGACAAATCTTTTTGTTTATATCGAGAAGGCAATCAAACCCAATAGCCACGAAAGTGGGGCGAAGGTTGGGTTGATCATCAAGAACAGTGGACTCGATAACTCGATCCTCATGAAAGAGACGGGATACGAGTGACTTATAGGCCTCTCTTTCATGTCCAGTGAAACCTCCAGTTTGATGATACATAGGAATATAGTGAGCGGTATCATGGTGATCGAGGTGGATGGATTTCGGCATAGTGTTCCTAAATAAAATCAAAAGATAAAATAAATGAGGCCAATTTTGATTAAAAGAACAAAAATGTCAAAATTTTCTTTACAAGGATTTCATAACTCTTTTTCCCGTAAAGACAACAAATCATTTGTTTTTACGGTTATTAACAATGCCAAAAGAAAAAAATTGTTTTGCTTTACGTATTTTGACATTGGGATTTTATGCATGGGTTAATTTTCTAACAAAGAATAAGATGAAATTCCTAACTAATGTTATCTTGGATTCATAATTGTGTTAAAATCGTTGATGGATAAAATTAAAAAATGGGAGCCTTAGAAAAATTAGATTTTTCAAAATTAAGATAAACTAAACTATTAATTATAATCAAAACTTACAATGAGAGGATTTGATCGATTTAGAAGACATAGAAATCAAGAAAATGACAATGGTGGTTTTTTGTTCATCAATGGAGGTTTTAGAAGGAGTGTTTTTTAAACAGTGAAGAGATAAAAAAAGGACAAAAATTTTAGTTCTGTCAGATGTCTGGTTCCACCGGTTCTGTTCCAGGAAGAGAATCGGCTTTGCATCACAAGAGAACCGGCTAGGGACTAAAAATGGAAATGATTTATTTTCTAGAAAATCTAATTTTATTATCATTGTTATTATAATTTTTTTTTAAATTTCTTCTCTCTTTATCTAAGATAAGACTTGACGCCTTTTTATTTGTTTTTATATATTTGGTCGAGATAAAAAATTATAATAGTCGAGATAAATAAATAACGAAAAAGAAGTTTACATATATTTTGTCTCAATGTACAATGCGATACAGAGAATGGGAAATACAATGGTAATATAAAAAGCAAAAATAAAGAACACGTCTCCATGCGAGAACTTGAGCATAGGATATATGAGCATCAGTAGCGCGATGATGATGACGACTAGGACAGGGCTTAGAACTTCTAAGAGGGCTTCCATGAGTTGATCGGTATTTTTGAGTGAGAGGGAAAGTAGGGAGGTTTGATTTTTGAATTGAATGATAGATGTTGGAGGAGAGTGATTTTTATATTAGACAGGATGTGTCGTTGGTTTTTATGGGAAAGGGTGAAGAAGATTTTTAAATTTTAAATAGCCAGGCTTTAATATTCGATATTTGGGTATCGTACTTTGGACGAGTCAAGAGTTTAAAGGATAGATTCGAGAAGAAGTTGCAAGAGTGTGCTCGATGGAAAAATATCACACTATTATTTTAAAGACTAGCTGAAACAAAAGTGCTTCCCGAGAAACAACCCGGATTGTTATTTATTTTTATCGAGTCTGTCTTCCCAGACATCAATACAACGTATCCGCTCCATACCATACGGCATATTGATTGTCTGGACGTTATCTGTTCTTTATTTTTATTCACTTTAAACATTATTGTCAATTCTGTCAATACGGCGTATTCATGCACATGATACGGCGTATTCAACAGACTGACCCGTATTTAGTATTTAGTTTAGTTTAAATTAACCATAGGTACCAAGATAGGAATGCATGTTTTTCCTATATTTTCCACAAGACCTAGCTGAAAAGAAACCGACAATGCTAGTGGAGAATCTACGATCGGGAAATTTTGAAGTGTTGGAGTCTTGAAACCTCAAGACGGCTGTTCAACACAAATCTTGCTCAATAAACTCAACATGGAGAATCTTCCAAGCAAAATATCAGGGGAGTTTCTCATTCTAATTCTTTTTAATTCTCGTATTTAATGTTTTATCTATATAACGAGGACGTTGTATAATTCAAGTGGGGGGATGGGAATTAGAATGATACTTGTGATATTTTCACACTAAAATGCTTAAATTATGCTCAAATTTAAAACTTTTTCAAGCATACTTTTGTGAAATTACTTGATACATAACCTGCACACAATAACCCTTGTTAGATATTATGAGGATTTAACCTTATCCGTTTCCAAGTGTTTACCCAAATTCCACAAAAATATGAGTGTGTCGGTGATGTTGTAGACTTTAAAACTTGGCTTGGTATATCTATTCGAGATCACAGTGATGAGTACTATGGATTCAGATGGAGTAACTTGTTTAAATTGGTAAAATTTTAGGATTACACCCAAAAAGTCTTTATATGTTGTTTTATTAACTAACTACACTGGTTAGTTAACCCCCGTTCAAACCCTTTGTTTACTCTTATCTTAAGAGTAAGATACCCCTAGAACAACCCATAGAGCCAATCCTTTAAGAATTACACCAACTATCTGTTTTGTTACACCTTTACACCTTAGCCTACCTTGTTAGATTATGTCTATTTATCAGTTGCTAGTTACTTAAAGTGTAAAGTATGTATTTCCCGAGTCTTGTGTCAATTTTCTATCTTTGGTACGGTTAGGAAGAATTTTGCACATTGCAAATGGGAATGTATAAAGTAGTCAAAACTTAGGTATTTTTACTACTAACGTAATTATTGGTACGTCCGAAGAACAAAGAATTACGGAAGGAATTATCCGGAGTTATTATGATCGTGAAGATGGTGAAATTACACCAAGTTTCGTAGTATAGTGTAGTGTTAAAAAATTGAAAAAATGAGAAAAATCACAATAAAAAAGAGAAGGAAAGTTTGGAGATAATCGCAAGAGCTTAGACTGAAGGAATTATATGAAGGATCGATTATTCGTTGATACGTCTTATAAGTCAACGATGTAGAGTATTGTATAAAGTGGTAGATATCGCCACTTGTCTTGTAAAAGTTTTTAAGTATGGGATGATTGAAAAGTTAACCGTCACGGGAACGCAAACTTTGGTTATTGTTTTTGATCAATGATCAAGACATTTGTAAATAGTTGTGTCTTTATCATAGTAACGGTCGGGAAAAAGTATCTAGCAACTTATATCATGGACCTAGTCTATTTGTTTCGTAATTTTTGTTTAACAACAAATTATTTACCTTTCCTAATCATTAACCATGGGTTTTACGCGAATGAGGACGTGTACGAGCATGCATGTCTATTTGGTCTTTACGGCCATGTATGCATGTCTCAGCTGCCTTGTTGGTTTATTACTATTGGTGAAAGTTAAAAGATCCCTACCCTATATCATTCTTCATCCTAACCTTTGGTTAAACTCAAATGAGGATGTGATCGAACACACATGTCTATTCCGTCGTTACGACCATGTATGTATGCTTTAGCTGCCTTGTTGGTGTGGTACTTTTGGTGAAAGATTGTAGAATGATCAACCCTAAGCCTTATAATAAAAACCCCTTTTACCCTTATAAACTTGTTACTCTTTAGCTCTAGTGGTGGAGATGTGTATCCTTTCCAAGCCTATGATAGAATACTCGTCACGACCGAGCAATTGAGCAAATTAGTTACATGTTACTACATAGATTAGTTGAGTGATTTGAGTGTTTTCATCTTCTTATTTTGCGAGGTGTTTGGCTATGTACTTGTAATAGATCAAATAAATGCTTAAACGGAAAAATCCTTAGGGATACATTTTTATAAACTTCTAAAGGCTTCTTGAGGACAAGTAGGATTCAAGTGGGGGGATATTTGATGACATCAAAGAACGTCTATTTTATAGCATCATTTATCCCATGTAATTAACCCATTTTGTATAATTATTGCAAATAATTGTTACTTAATCATTTATATTTGAGAATTGCAGTAATTATGGAGTACTTGGTGAAGATTAACTAAAAGGCACGCATTCTGAAGCTTAAACAAAGATATTTTAAAGATTACTATTCTGACAACCAATACGTCGTATCCATCAAGGAAGATATGGCGTATATGTGCTTGCACTCACCAAAGACCACAAAGGAAACAAGATCCATTACGCCGTATCCAGAAGAAGGCAATACGTCGTATTTAAGCTATATGGAATAAAATATTCTGGAAGATATCAAATGTGGTCCATACTCTAAGAAATCCCTGATACGTCGTATCCAAGACTCTGGATACGCCGTATCGAACCGACTCTAGACCCTATAAATAGAAAACTCAAAAACGAGTTTTAAGTGTGCTAAATCATATTCTCGATACCTAAACCATAAAAGTCGATTTTCAGAGGAGAAAAAGAGCAGATGAGGTCGAGCAACGCGATTAATTCCATGGGAGACGTGTAATTTCTTATACTCTTGTGATCGTTCAGTTTTTGGTATCATTCGTTAACTCAGGTAGTTTACCTTGTGAAATCATTACTTTTGTATTATTTATGACGTTTGAAGGCTAATACCTTCGGGTATTAGCCATTGTTATGAAGATCTTAATGGTTCGTTTGTTTATCTCGATTTCTTAATTTATCATTGAATTGCTTGTTTATGTTTATCAATATACTTGTTTACGTGTTTTTGTATGCGGCCTATCATTCAACTGGACCTAGTGATACAAACCAAGTAATCTAGATGCCGGGATAGCTCTCCATATAGTGATTTATACATCTAGACAAATAGGATCATAACTAACGACCTATCTTCACCCTTTGATTGTGAGCTTAGTTGAGCCATAAGGAGACCTTGATTTCAACAAGTACGTTCTGATTAATTGGTAAAGACTTGGTTAGTAGACTACTAGTGTATGAATTGCCATTAAGCATTAAGTGGGTAAAGTCTTTATGAGCTAGGGTTTAACAGGATCACCATTGCTTTAATCCCTAAGATAGATTATAATCAGCAAATAAGGATGCTTTATGCGGATGCGTTTAATTGTGATAGAATTCTACGTGTCTATGTCTTAGAAAGAAGTTCCGCCTAAGTCTTAAGAATGATATGCCGCCTCGAGATAAGTAATCATTGCACTAATAAATAAACCAATGTTCTGATTGGATAAATAATGGTTAATACAGTTTTCTTATATATGGCTAGACCGCTCTTTTATCTTCTGTTAATTTGCTTGCATGTGTTTTAGTGTCTTGAATTGGTTTTAGTCACCACCAAACCCGTGCCATTCTCTCAGGCTGAAAAACACCCCGTATCCATTAGATTTAGGATTAACATAGGTTTAGCATTGGTTTAACATAGATTAGACTAACTTAAATTAGAAAAACCAAAGTATTAATAAATTGAAAGTGTTCCTCGCTCTTAGTGGTCGATACCCTACTTACCACGAAACTCCTACCGACCAGGTACACTGCCCGTTAAAGTGTTGTTTTTGATTAAGTCAGCAAAATATAAATTTAAAACTTGAATCATAATTTAACACCACACAATGACACATTAAGTTTTTGGCGCCGCTGTCGAGGAGTGAGAATTAATCTTGATTTTTATTTGATATTTTGGTTTTTAGATTAGATTAGATCTAACCCTTAGGATTAGTGTAATTTAGATTAGTGTATAATTATGTATATTCTGTATATTTGCTTGTATATTTGTGTGTTTAATTGTTTGTTTATTTAATTGTTTTTTCTAATACACTGTGCTGGTCGATAAACTGATACGGCGTATCCACTTCCATTAGATACGGCATATCCAACTTTCTTTCCAATACAGCGTATTCATTCAAAAAGATTAATACGGCGTATCCAGTTCCATTCAATACGGCGTATTGACTATCTGATATAATATCAGATCTGGTTTTATGTAACCTTTTCCCTTTTTATGTTCTGAATATTTTATTTTTAGTCCTTTGACTATTTGACGTTTGCCAGTTTATTCAGATATTATATCGTGTTGACGGTGGTGATTTTGTAGAGAATTATGGTAATTTGTGGTTTATTGTGAATAATAGTCATTTTTAGAGGTTATTATTGTGTTATTTGCATTCCGGGTGGTTGACCCGTGAATTTTGAGAAAATGCCGAAAAACGAGTCCCGACACGTCCGTTAATGTCCAAATGAGTTTTGAAGGGTTTAAAGTGTAAATATGTCGTGTAAATACTCTAGGTTAATGGAAAAGTATTTTTAAGGTGAATAAAAATGCTAATTAACTTTGAGGAATAATTTACGATTAAATTTTACGAGCTTTTAAGTGATCCCGACACAAAAACGACACCCCGAACCCCCCTTGGATAGCATGGACGGTTCAAGTCTCTTAGGAGACAAGGATGCCATATTTTTAGCTAAAATGTTCCCACTTGTACACATATATTCCATTTACAACCAACATCCCATTCATTCTCATTTTAGTTTCCAAAAAAAACACACACTCATAAGAGTGTGTATGTGTGTGTGTTCGTCCGCCACCAACCACTATTAACC
>BQNB010061815.1:0-36330 GCA_026074375.1 Tanacetum coccineum
TCCATCCTTTGGATTTCAGTTGCTGGGCAATATTCTGTGGCCATCATAGCTTTCACGTTGCTCTAGGGGATCTGATTAGCATGAGCAAGTCCTAAAGTCTGAACATTTCCATTCCACCAGGTTAGAGCACGACCCTCGAACGTGCACATAGCAAACTTCACTTTGTCATCTTCAGCACATTTGCAAATTTCAAACACTTGCTCCATCTTTTCGAACCAACGTTTTAGTCCGACTACACCTTCAGTCCCCTTGAAAGAGTGAGGCTTGCCATTCATAAATGTCTTATACGAACATCCATGCATCTCTGGTACAACAGTTCCTCCAGTATTTGTTGATCCATATTTTTAATGGCTTTGGCCACACGCTTTTCCACTATCTTCCTAACAGATTTCTTCTTAAACACAAGTACACAATTCGTTGAGAATTTGTAAAAGTATGCAGAGTCATGGCACATGGTAAATAATGGAGAATGATATAAATAATCATAAATTAATCAGGATAGTCGATATAATTGATCGATAGAAATAGATATTGATATGTCAAAAGATACACGTAAGAGATCAAATTTAACCCAAGTATTATATATCTAAGATTATATATAATGCAATAATGGCAATCGGAAAAGTAAGTAAGGATCAGGGAATACGCGCGCATGGATATCGGATAGCGATGAAGGATTCTGTATTTAAAAATTAAAAAAAAGAAAACCTTTAAACTTTGTGGTTATAGACTAGGTTTTGAAAATGACCCAGTTCCCTATAACCTTGGCTCTGGTACCATCTATAACACCCCCAAAATCAGGTAGCAGCGGAATGGTAACAATAGGGTGCTACGTCAAAGTACAACAATCAAGATATAGGAAACGACCATAAATGGACGTTTAAGACAAGATTTCATTCGATGCCATAGCAAAATATCAGAGTTTATACATTAGGTCCCATATGTTTTAAAAGTCATAAACATTTCAAGTACATATTTAATTAAACAAAAGCTTCATAATACCAAAAGATGACTTAAGTTTTTAAAGATAATAAAAGTTGCATAGACTTTAGATAAAACACAGAATCCGTCTTCATTGATATCCGCCACGGCTCCCCTCCAATCTTCATACCCTAGGACCTGAAATTACATGCTAAAAGTCAACACAAAGGTTGAGTGAAATCATAGGTTTATCGGTAAAAAGGGTGGACCACAAGATCGAAGTAATAGTAGACTCTGAAACACATTCAGTAGTCCAAAACGTTTATTATTGCACTAAGCTCATGACCCCGAAGCCTTAACTAGATTTGTGCCCCAATCAGAATATAGGATGCTTGCCAACAACCTAACACCTCTCAATGTTAAATGCACCTTGATCAAACTAGTGACCCAAGGAAAGGTGGGGATTGTCAGTCCCGATAGATCTATCCACAACACTCGCGCTTACTACAATAGCAATTAACGGTTCATGATAAATAGGGACTTCACGGCAATAAGGTAACTTAGCAATAATATTCAGGCAGTAATCTGGATAGCATACACTTTGTAAACACTTTGAAAACACTTAGAAAAACACTTGTGTCCAATAGTAAAACAAGCAATGTAATTCACCCCGTAGATTTTGTAAAACAATCACGTAGTAAAAAGGGGGCTATGAACTCACCTCGAGTGAATGGTAATCAACAAGTATTCACAATAGAAAAATGCGTCACGAAGGAATCCGAAGGCAACCTAATCCAATATAGGTCGTATAAGTACTAAACACTTTGATTATTTATAGGTCGTATAGCTCATCATACTATCGTTCGGGCTATCATAATTAAGAGGTCATGTAGTGACGTATGAGGAGCTAGGACACTTTAAATCGTAAATCCAACAACTCGTCGATACGCCACCCCGAAGAGGCCTCATTATGAAACTCCCTAGTAATATATTTATAAAGTAAAAACGTTTATAAGTATACTTTAGTAAAACTGGCGTAACTTTCTCGTTTTTAGTCCGTTTCTTTTGTTTCTTACGTCCACGCCTTCGTATTAAGACGAGTTATCAAAATATAACATTTTCAAAATTTGAGTTTTTCTGATGAATAGTGATTTTACTGTTCATAACAGTTATATATTTATTTTTATAGATTTAGTTATCGTAAATCTCGTAAATGTCGTAACTTATTCGTTTTAACTCCGTTTTTAGCGATTCTTTCGAGTACGTCTTCGTATTTAAAAGTTCTATTTATTTATGATGTTTTTCCAAAAATAAAGTCCCTGATGAACAGTAACTTTTTATAAAAGTATTAATTATCGTAAACTTGTAATCGTCGTATCTTTTTCGTTATAAATCGGTTTTTCGAGTTTCTTATCATTTTGGAATCGTCATGAGACGTACTATTTTTATAAAATATAAAATCCATGTCCAAAAATTCGGACCAAAACAGCCCCTTATATATCTTTTGAGTTTATTTGTATAACTTTGTTTTTATATACTTTTTAACTACATAAATTAATCACAAGTCTTCCACAAGCCATTATACCATAATATATTCAACCACATAACACATGAATAAGTGTACAAAATTATAATCACAAGCAAAAATATGTTTTACATGTTTAAAAACATCCTAATGGTGATTTTGCCATATAGAACCAATATATGCATAAAATGATAAATGTAAAGACATAAAGGGTTTTAGGTAACCTTAATATGATGTGTGGTGATGAACAACAAGATCTACACACTTGTTTAGCAACCAAACCCAAGCTTGCAACTCTAGAAAACCCTAATTTTCCATAAAACCCTAATCTTGCTTTCCTTGCTTAGATACTTGTAAATCTTTAGCCAATCCTTGCAAACACCTTAGGTTATCATAGGAAGGATGTATGAGTGCTTGTATGGTCTTAGAAAATCAAGCTATGGATTTATTATTGAGAGGGTTTTGAGCCGTGGGTTAAAGGAGAGGAAAAGGGAGAGATATTTGCTTTTCACCTTATGAAATGTGTAGTGTATGTGTTTATAACTAGTTGCTAGTTTATATCCCACAAATATCTAATTAACCTAACCATGGTTACTTGTAAACTCTTGTGTAAGAAATTTTTACTGTTCATAACAGTTATATATTTATTTTTATAGATTTAGTTATCGTAAATCTCGTAAATGTCGTAACTTATTCGTTTTAACTCCGTTTTTAGCGATTCTTTCGAGCACGTCTTCGTATTTAAAAGTTTTATCGATTTATTGATGTTTTAAAAATATAAGTTTCTGTGGTGAATAGTAATTTTTATAAAAATAGTTTTATAAAAGTATATATTTAACGTAAACTTGAAATCGTCGTATCTTTTTCGTTATAAATCGGTTTTTCGAGTTTCTTATCATTTTGGAATCGTCATGAGACGTACTATTTTTATAAAACATAAAATCCATGCTTTGGATTTCGAACCAAAACAGCCCCTTAATAATAATTAGGTACTCATATATATAAACTTGTTTTATATACTTTTTCAACTTAATAAAATACCACAAGTTTTCCACAACTTATTATATACTTGTCTTACATATAATAGAGTCCAAGATCCATATTTACATCCATATAACATGTGTATAAGTTCATAAAATCATGTTTACAAGAAAATCCATTTTTACAAGTCAAACATATCCTAAATGGTGATATTGCTAAATAGAACATATAAACACATAAAATCATAATTGTAAATTCATAAAGGGTTTTAGGTAACCTTAATATGATGTGTGGTGATGAACAACAAGATCTACACACTTGTTTAGCAACCAAACCCAAGCTTGCAACTCTAGAAAACCCTAATTTTCCATAAAACCCTAATCTTGCTTTCCTTGCTTAGATACTTGTAAATCTTTAGCCAATCCTTGCAAACACCTTAGGTTATCATAGGAAGGATGTATGAGTGCTTGTATGGTCTTAGAAAATCAAGCTATGGATTTATTATTGAGAGGGTTTTGAGCCGTGGGTTAAAGGAGAGGAAAAGGGAGAGATATTTGCTTTTCACCTTATGAAATGTGTAGTGTATGTGTTTATAACTAGTTGCTAGTTTATATCCCACAAATATCTAAGAAAAGCACCATCTGTATTATGACGAAACAAGTGTTTCACTCTAAAACAAAGCACGTAGCAGATTAGACACCATTTCATACAGAGATTCTTATAGAGAAGAAGTTGGATTCAAGTGATAAGATTCACACAGACCACAAAGTTTGCAGATCTTTTCTCATAAGTCTTTTGATGTTAGCAGATTAACTTTTTGGATGCAAGCATTGTATGCTTAATCCTTTTAGCATGGATTACGGGGGAGGTTATTTTATGTAATAGGTACAAAGGCTTAATACACATATGACATGTTTGAGTTGGTATTGAAAAGTAAAAATGATGCCAATTTTATTTAATACGCTGGGCTTAGTTAATTCTGTCGGGTGAAACTTATACTGCTAGTAAAAACGTTACTTGGTGTCTAGCTTAGTTATGCTTGTTGTATAAGTGAATTGATGCATAATGATAATACACATAGAAGCTTTTGTTTTGAGGGAAGACTCTATGGAAATTAATTTTTATAAGTACAGCATAAACATAACATTCATGGATAGCTATATAATATAGTTGCAAGAGTCAGCAAGGTTGATGAAAATTTGGAGGTTAATTCTGGTAACTGATACTTAGTACTGCAAGCTAAAAGTATAATACTGTCCAGTTATTATGATCAAAAAGCAAGATGTTTTTGGATATGTTTCTTTATGTTTGGAACTAACATTTTGCAGGAAAAGAGATTAAAGGTTAGTTTATTAATAATGGCGATATGCAAATTTGGTCGTGATGCTGGTGTGACTTTGTTATACTAATAGAAGTTTCACATTTGTTTTTTACCAAACAAAACAAATGGTCCATCAATCACCAAGTCTAACGAATACTAGAAAGAATGGCCTATTCCATTGCAAACACGACTGGTAAAAGATTCCTTAAATCCGTTAATGGCTGGTTAGTTTTTCCAAAACTATAAGTGAAAAAGTTAGTATACTTGTACAAACTTGAGTAACTGCAAGCCTAACTTATGTCTAGCTAAAAGTTCCCGGGTTACTAAAACTATACAGCGGTGTAGTTTGTGACAAATAAACGGGCCTACTTTCGCTCTTAAAGTTTTTTCTGGAGGCCTATATAAGCCTATAATCAAACAACTATCCTTTCTCATATACCCAATTGGCTCATAATTCATCAGACCTAACCGATTTCACACCGACAAAATTCTATTAATTCATGGCTGAGTCTTGCTTTTGTAAAACCAATACAACAAGGTCGCGTCTTTGGAAAATAGTGATAGAATACAAAAATTCATCAGATAGTGGACTTCCTTCTACATGATCCGATTCAACAATGCTCTTTACATCTCACTGTAAGCCCTACTATCTATGCTTCTTATATTGAATAGTTTTGGAATACTGCCACTTCCAAAACAGTCAATTCAGTAAAGCAAATACATGCCGATAGATGATGGCGCAATCAGTAGTAATATGCAGGCATCATCAGTGATAAATGATCTTCACTTTGAAGAGAGAGATGGTATTACTTGCCGTCAAAAATGAAGAAATTTTAGAAAACCTTGCATGAGTGTGAAATAACAACTTTTCAACAAAAAATTAATTTTTCAAAAGGGTTCATTCTCTCCACAATATGGAAATTCCTACTACATACCATCCTTCATTGTATCAGTTCAAAATCAACGTTGCTGAATGAGTATTCAACTAATTTATGGCTCGAGCAGTTATGATGTTTGAGCAAAAGGGTCAAAAATTGTAATTTTTCATAAATTGATTTTTGATGAGTATGTTAAGGAATCTTGGATTCAAAATAATTTCAATGTTATCCAAGAATTTATGACAACTCGATTTGAATACCCACCTTAAAGATTAACCAAAACCTTTTAATGATACTTAGACACACCAAGCCATACTACACAATAAGGTTTTTCTCAACTATGGGCCAAAGGCAAGTAAAGGTTTTTTAGGAACAGTACTCCACAATTTTGCAACTCATGTTGGTCAAAACCATGCACCTGAGGGTGAAGTGTTCAACAATACCCCCGAACCCAACCCACACCCTCTAGCTCACAACCAACTATTCAGAATCTCAAAACACAACCACTCAAACTGAAACACCTCCAACAGTTTCCCATGAACCTCAAACTGAAGCTCATATTGAGCAAATACTCCCATCTCCATCTACATATCATAGAAAACACAGAAAGACTCAAAAACAAAAGGAGAGCCAAAAATGTGGTCACTGATTACCTCATACTAGTGTTCCTCTAGACCGTGAGAGCAGATTGAGGCTGTCCCATAATGGAGGGTGGTGACATTGTGGAAAGGGCATAATCACCGAAAGATGGGCTAGCTTAGTATGCAGCACAGACAGTGGTAACATAATTAGGACCCAGACCATGGTAATGCCTAGATGATGATATTGTTTGCTCATGGAATGGAATACAGTGTCCGTCCAAGGAGCCAAGAAACTCATCGGGGGATCTCTTTGCTCAGACTAGGTCTGAGAGAGTGCTTGAAAAGCCCAATGAACCACCTCTCCCAGAAGGTCACACATCTGGAAGTGGGGAGGGCAGCATGGAACATACTTTTGAATTGATGGACACTGTACCACCTACACCCCATGATTCACCTCTCACAGGAGGTTACACACCTGGAAGTGATGAGGGTAGGCTGAAACTGAAAGAATTAATGGCTATGTGTACAAAATTGTCAAAACAGGTGCTTGACTTGGAGAAAGAGAAGGATGCACAAGCTGTGGAGATCCTCAAACTAAAGCAAAGAGTCAAGAAATTAGAAAGAAAGAGGAAGTCAAGCATCTCACACCCAAGAAGGAGGATATACAGGCAGGTTGAGTCTTCTGATGATGATTTAGATGAGGAGGATGCATCCAAACAGGGGAGGACAAGTGACAAGACGAAGCCAATGTTTAAAGATAGTGATTTTGATGATCTTGATGATCTGGTGGATGAAGGAATGGCTTTTGTTCAAGAGAAAGATGCAGAGAACCAAGGAGTTAGTACTGCTGCACCAAGGACTCCTCCTACTACAATAACAGTCTTTGATGATGAGGATGTTACTATGGCTATGGCTCAGACTTTGATAAAGATGAAGGAAGAGAAAGCTAAGGCGAAAGGAGTTGCTATTAAAGATGTAGAAGACTCTTCTAGACCTATCAGATCAATAACAACACTTCAACATCTTCCAACTATTAATCCAAAAGACAAAGGTAAGGGTGTACTGGTTAAAGAAGAACCAGAGAAAGCAAAAAGAAGGGATCAAGGGTTAGCTCAAATAGAAAGTGATGCAAAGTTAGCTTAAAGATTACATAAGAAAGAGTTAGCAAAGTTGGATAGAGCACAAAAAGAAAAACAAAAGCAAGAAGATGCTACTAATGCTACTTTGGCTGAAGAGTTTGATGAAATTCAAGCCATAATGGATGCTGATCATGAACTAGTTATAAGACTGACACATGAAGAACAAGAAAAATACACAATTAAAGAAAGGGCCACATTGTTAGCAGAATACTTTGAAAGAAGAAAGAAACAATTGGCAGCAGAAAGAGCAGAGGCAATAAGGAACAAACCACCTACAAGAGCTCAAGTCAGGAACAAGATGATTACTTATCTCAAACATATGGGTAAGTACACTCATCAACAACTGAAGCATAAGACTTTAGAAGAACTTCAGAAGCTATACCAAAAGGAGAAGAAGTGGATTAATGATTTTTAGCCTATGGATTCTGAAGAAGAAGGTAGCAATACAAATAAAGCTGGCAAAAGGATAAAGAGAATTGCAGATTCAACTAGTAAGCAAAAGTCACCCAAGAAATCTAAGGTGATAAAAGAACAAGAATTTGCAGAAAGTAATGAAGAAGCAGCATCAGACTATGAGCAAGAAAAGGAAGAGTTGAGAATGTGGTTAGCAGTTGTTCCAGATGAAGATGAGACTGTGGATCCAGAGCTTTTGTCTGTTAAGTATCCTATAGTTGATTGGGAATCTCTAAAACTTAGGAAGTGTTGATATGGAGGATATTCATGTTTATAAGATAATTAGAGCAGATGGGAATACTGGTTATCACAAAACATTCTCTAGTATGCTGAGGAAATTTGATAGACAAGACTTAATGGATTTACACAGATTGGTGATGAAAAGGTTTGAAGACAATACTCCAGAAGGTTATAATTTTTTGCTTTGGGGAGATCTCAAGGTAATGTTTGAACCAAATGTTGAAGATGGAATTTGGAGTAATCAACAAGATTGGACTCTGATTAGATGGAAACTGTATGAAAATTGTGTATTTCACTCATTGCTGATGGATGGTACTTTGACCTGCTTCAACATGTTAGTAGAGAAAAGATAGCCTCTCATCAAGGAAATATTAAAGAAAATGTTGAACTGGAAGCTAGAAGCTGAAGCTGAGAGTATAATGACATTTGAGCTTCTCAAGTTTATCAAGTCATAGGAGGAAGAATGAAGAAGTGTTTGGATACATCCTCCTAGTGTTCAAGATGTTAATGAAGAAACTTGATGATTAACGAAGTGAATATCAAGTTTAGGGGAGGATTGTTGGGAATTATGGACTTCTACAACTTAGTGTTGCTGATTCAACTTGATACTGCTGGTGATGGTTAGTGCTGCTGATGAAGATTCATGAAAACAGTCTAAGTTGTTAGTACTGTTAGTTATATTAGTTAGTACTGCCAGTACATTGTTAGTACTGCCAGTATAGTTAATACTGTTAGTTAATAGTTAGTGCTGTTAGTCTTATATAGTTAGTACTGCTATTATGATATGCATGAGTTAAATTAGGAATAGATATGCATTATCATTGTACGTGTTTTGTAAGCCCATTAGGGTTTCCTTAGTGTATAAAAGGAACCCTACGGCATAGTTAGAGAGATATATAGAATTCATATCTCATAGTTAGTTATTCTGTAACCTAGGCAGAATATTAGCAATCAATATATTCAAAGTTTAGTATTCATTGTTCTTCTTAGTATTACAAGTTAGATTCCACATAACTTGTAGTATTCACAATCATAGTTTCTCTTATAGTTAGTTTGGATTTATCCAGGTTAACTAAGCTTTAACAAGCTAAGAAGATCTGTTCATTGGGATCAACAAGTGTTTCTTTGCCACTGAAGTTCAGATTTCTTCCTGTCTTCTTTAAGAATCTCTTCACTCTCATGGTAAGCACGGCCACCTGCCATTTGAGATCCATCTCTGTCCAACCGTTGACTATTAGATTGACTGATAAAGAAGGAAAACATGACATCATCAGCATAGGATGAGGAAGAAGCTTATCCCTGTGAATTAGCAGTAGAAACTTCATGAGTAATATTAATTGCTTCATTAGTACTGCTAGTATTTTCTGAAGATACAAAAGCCACATTCTGAGAGTTTAAACTTGAGCTTGATTGGCTTTTAATCTCAGCTTCATACACCTTCAACTTGTTGTACAAGTCATCCATGCTCATTGTTTCTTAGATCAATTTGTTTCACATGAACAAGCAATATGTTCAAGCTAATGTAAGAGCTTTAATACCTTAAGATTTGCATCTTCCTAGGAGATAACTTCACCATGAATTTTCAATTGGCTGATGAGTTTCTGAAACCTATCATAGGTTTTATCCAGTCCTTCAGATCTTGATGCAGTAAAATTCTCATATTGATGCTTTAGAATGGTTTTTTGCATTTTCTTTGATTCTTTGTTGCCTCCACACCTGGTCTTGATAGCTTCCCATAGGGTCTTTGCATCCTTGATTTGATGAAACTTCAATAGGTGCTCATCAAGAATGGCTAACAACAAAGTGCTTTTTGCTTTCAATTCATTCTTTCTTGCTAGCTTTTGTTCAGTAGTTTTGGGAGGAATAGGACCTTCAGTACTAGCTGATGCAATAGCAGGTGCATCACCATTCACAATAACCTCCCAAAGAGCATAATCAGTATGAGTAAGATATTGCTCCATTATCATTCTCCATATATCATAATCTCCAGTTTTAAGTACCGGAAGTTTTAGTGCAGACATTGTTTGTGTAGTTTCTGACTGTGATTCCATCTTTTCTTTGATTATGAGATCTTGTGGTTCTTCTTATTTAGAGTTTCTTAACAAGCTCTGATACCACTTGTTGATCCTAATAAACAGATCTTATTAGCTTGTTAAAGCTTAGTTAACTTAGATAAATCCAAACTAACTATAAGAGAAACTATGATTATGAATACTACAAGTTATGCGAAATCTAACTTGTAATACTAAGAAGAACAATGAATACTAAACTTTGAATATATTGATTGCTAATATTCTACCTAGGTTATAGAATAACTAACTATGAGATATGAATTCTATATGTATCTCTAACTATGCTGTAGGGTTCCTTTTATACACTAAGGAAACCTTAATGGGCTTACGAAATGCGTACTATGATAATGCATATCTATTTCTAATTTAACTCATGCATATCATAATAGCAGTACTAACTATATAAGACTAACACCACTAACTATTAACTAACAGTATTAACTATACTGGCAGTACTAACAATGTACTGGCAGTACTAACTAATATAACTAACAGTACTAATGACTTAGTCTATTTTCTTCAATCTTTAGTAGCAACACTAACCATCACCAGCAGTATCAAGTTGAATCAGCAACACTAAGTTGTAGAAGTCCATAATTCCCAACACGAATGCCGTGAATAGATCTATTGGGACTGAACTTCCCCATCTAGGTTCTGGTACATACATGGCCAGCGAACGCATTTCATTTAAGGAACTCCGGGTGTTTGGCAAAGCACCCGCTTGGGGTAACAACGTGTATTCAACTATTACATTTCAAATACTATGAATTTCACTCAACCTTTGTGTTGACCTTTTTAGCATGTTTATCTTAGGTAATTGAGCAACCTATGGCACGGAGTGACATTAGACTTGAGGACATCCAAACTTGTTATCATTCAAACTTTATGTTTTCAATGTATTTTGGGACCTGTGTTGTAAAACTCTGATATGTTATTGAATGATAACTAAATTTTCCAAAATGTCTCTTTTGAGTCATTTTCTATGATTATGACTATCGATTCATGAAGTAATACCCCAAATTAGCTTCCGTTGCTATATGTCAAATAAGGGGGTGTTACAGATTGGTATCAAGAGCCGCGGTTATAGAGAGCAAGGTTAAAACCTAAACTATAACTACTTTTTCCATCCAAGAAAGTCCTTCGTGCCACTACATTTCCTGAATAGTATGTAAACATACATAACTATTATATTAAATATAAATAACTTATGCTATTTTTCTACTGGGTTGTTTCATAAATATGTCTTCAAACACTCCTGGCTATATCTACCCTATTATCGTCCCATCTGATTCCAATGTTAAGGATGCTTTTTCCTCTACAACTACTCCTGACTATACTCTGGCTTCACCGGAATATTCCCTAGCTTCACTAGGAAACACCTCTCCTGATCCTTCAGATGATTTATCTAAGTATCTTTTGGCCTCACTAGCCATCTCACCTTTCTACGATGATCCGTATATGAAGGTCATGCAAGCATATAATGTTACTAGTAATGAATCACCTATTCCACGAGCTTCTATTGCTCCACCAACTGTTTTGCCTCCCTCTCCAGTGTTACCACTATCACCAATGTTTGATCCCCGAGATTTCTTTCTTCCTGAAGAAATTTTACCATCTCAAAAACGAGCTCGTTTCCTATCATCCTCCTCTACTTCTGCCCTACCTCATGTATTTAAGATTGGAGAGAGTTCTCATAAGACGCATCTGGAACGCCATGAGAAACAGATCGAGACTATTTTGAATCACTTAGATGAGCTCCCTCTTGAGCGCATTGAGCACATGGAAGATATGATAGAAGGTTCTAGTAATGGTCGAGTAATCATACAATGAGATTTTGACCAACTAGAAACCGAACTTCAAGAAGCCCGTACCCAGATTTCTGGATTTCAGAGAGAGCAAATAAGGCATGATGACGAGATTGTTCTTGCTCGCGTCAGGACTTCTACTTTAGAGATACTCATCGAGGATATCCAAGTTTACTACCGATCAGATATGAAGAGTCTTCTAGACAAGATCCATGAACTCAAGAACCACAAAGGAGGGACACTAGACTACTAGACTAAATCTTTATCATTTACAGCTTTTGTTAGAATCTAACCACTAGATATGTGGCATAAATAATGACACTTGTCAAATTTTGACTATGTAAAATATGTAGACAAGTTGTTTATGACTTAATACAGTAGTTTTGATTCCATTATACCTCACTGTTTCATGACACCGATTCTATGTATGTCATGGTTGTCGTTCCTATACTCTGTGTTATGGTTATTAATTGTTTCTCATATCTTTATGTTATAAGGGAATACTATGGTTTTACTTACTATCAGGTTTTCTTGAACTTTGTGCCCAGGTATCTTGGATTTGATTATAATCAAGACATTAGCATATAAATTCCTCCTACACCACCTTAGAGATACTGAGCACTCACTGTGGATTCCCATATCATTATCTCCATCTCATCAGTAGGGATTTCTTCACTGTAGGTAAAACCACCACCTACAGTCTATCACTTTGATGGTCTTTCTTAGCAGAGTTAGATATTCTCATTAGGTACAGACTCACACTACTGGAACGTGAACCAGTCCCCCAAGAAACCTAATGAGTCAGATGTTGTTGAGTGTCATCTTGAAGCTTAGATTCCAAAAATTTTCGTTTATTCTCATAAGTTATCAAAGGATATGTATTCTTTGTTATGATCTTATATCAAATAAGTTTTTGTATAATATCTTAACACATGTATGGAATGATTTACTTAGAGTTTTAGAGAGAGAGAGAGAGAGGTGGTTGGATGAATACTTAGAGAGAGAAAAGAAAAATGATAATATTAAAATAAGTGAAAATGTGATAAATGAACAGCCAACACCCTCTCCATGTGTGGAGAGGGTTTATATATGCATTACTTGGCAGGCCATGGACCCTAAGTGGGCTTGTCCATAGGCCTTTGGCCCGGTTAGCTTTCTAACTTATTAAAAATTACTACGAGCTATGATAATTTTATTGGTAGTACGGCCTTTTTGAATTTTCATAAACCAATCCCCCCTAAGGGAGGTCACCAATTTACTAAAAAATTTAAACTTTAACATACTGGCTTTCTGCGTCGGTCTTGAGCTCGTAGTCTTTAACTTCAATCATTAACTTGTGATTTGTTGTAGTGATCATTGACTTTGGATTTGAGCTAGTTCTTTTGTCTTGACATGAATGTGATCTTTGAGCTTCTTGAAATATTCAACAAGTATAATCTCGTTGCCATCTTGTAAACTTTGCAATTCTCGTGAGCTGTGACTTTGGACCGAAGGCTCATACTCTTTCTGGTATTTGATAATCTGAAAAGCTTTAATAATGCATCTTTCTTGGAATTTCTTTAACTTTAACACTTTGTGCTTCAAGAAGGACGTATGGTTTCAGAGAGCGGGAAGTCTTGAAACATGTACTTCTGTGCTTTCATTTAGGTTTTTTATTTGTCGGTTGGGTATGAGCATGTGGCTATGAATCTTGTGAGTCAACTAGAATCAGAGTACTCCATCACTTTTAAATATTCATGAAAATAAATATCAGTTAGCAATAAAGCAGGGGGACGAATATGGCTTTATCATTCGCCCGTGTTTGGTTGGAGTAACCTTCGAATCCGTGAGGATCAACCTGTGATCAAATAGATTCAATTTAAGAAAAATCTTCTTGACAGGATTTCTAGCTGGAGTATCAGATCTTTCCAACACATATGTATCAGATTCATCAAACTCAGCATGTTCTCATTATCGGAACGTCTCAAAGCAGACAACACGATAAGAGTGAACTAGCGAGTTACTATCTCACCGATGAAATAAAAAATTGATTTGAAAATCAATCGACGTGTCACTTGCTAAAGTGTTTTTGTGACACATCGTGAGTGTTAATCATTTCAAAAATTTATCAGCAATCGTCAATTCATAACCTGGAACAAGTTTGATTCTTATAGAATCGCACCATCGTTTCTTTCCAGTTGTCACAAGTTTGATTCATATAGAATCGCACAAGTCACCTACCATGAGCTTGTTTGATGTTGGCTCAAGCAGGATTTCCATCTTCACTGTGATTATATCACTCAGATGTTCTGGCAAAATCACAAGGATAATGAGTAGGACTCTTGATATGTTAACTTGTTATTCACATTGTATGACATTGCAAGCATAATTTGACAAGTGTCCTAATGAGATTTATAGATGATCTCTTTTGGCTCTAGACTCAATAGTGCACTTTGTTTTTAGTGATCGGAGGCTAGAGTAGACTGCCACCTTTTCAATATCAACCAACTCGGAATGAAAAAGTAGATAGAAATACGTGTAATCTCTATGAGAAATGAAACAAGAGTCTGTTTAGAGACCTTGAGTGGCTAGGGAGGGTTGTGCACTAGGTCAATGGGTCTATTGACTGTTTCAATGTGACAAACACTTAGTGTTTCGACAGATTATGTATTGACCCAGTTTCTGGCTAAGTGATATGGAGGGCTTCTTTTTTTCCCCCCCTTTATCCTTACATTCTTTTTCCTTCTTCAACCCCTTCAATGCTTTACGTGACTTCATAACTAACTCCTTGTTGGGTTTGTTCAGTGTTAGCTTCCATCTCAGGCGGCATTATTCATGATCATCTCATTTTTCTCCTTTCTGAATCATACCTCAGGACTTTCTTATAATAGTGGATATCCTGGTAGAATCCTTGTTCTGGTTGATCATTGGATTTGAGATCAATGTCCTACAACTTATAACTCCATAAATTTAAGTACTATGTCGGTTTTAGGGTATCCATCACAATCAAAACCATTAATCATTAAAAATTCAATTCAACGTGTTTGAAAAATATCAAAAGATTTTACACTTTTGAGAGTTTTCATCATTAAAAATCTCCCCCTTAACATGTGCACCGTAATCGTAGTACATGCTAAGTGTTGGAGTGCATTGAGTCCATTTTATATGATCACATGTCAATACAATTTAGATTCAGTTTAATCACATTTTCTCCCCTTATCCAAAATGTTAATCCCTTGATATTTTGGATATCAATTGATTAAACGTTCGGGGACAAAATGTTACATAATCACCATAAGGAACATTTTAATGCTCCCCCTCAAGTTTTGAGGGAATATAAGACTGTGCTAAGTATAATAATTTGAAAAATTTTAAATTTACTAAGAAATTCTTGAAAATTTTATACTCGAGCACACCTTATTTTCACCATAAGTCTACACTACATATATACAAATTCACAAGTTTATGATATACGAAATGACCTTTGAGATATGAACACAATCGTCATATTGTTCTTTGCAGCAGTCTGAGGTCAATTCGGTAAAGTCTACCGCTAACAAATTTCTCCAAACTCCTCATCATCCTCCATTCCTTTAGCAGCTTGTTGATGTCCTTGATCATGAAATAAGCTCTTTTCTTTTCCAATGTGCTCCATCTTCTCTTCGGCAAGTACTCCATGTCGATATTCTTGGTAATGTCTTCGAGCGAAGAAAGAAGTCTTGTTAACGTGCCATCACTGAACTTGTATAGTTCGTCGAAGCGCATCAACATGTTCCTCTTGTAGTCGTCGACATAAATGAATCCTTGAGGGTCTTTGTATGGAGTGTACGGGTGCCTTTTTCTGAGATCTGGTCTTGTAGTATCAGGCTTGGTGACGTTGATCTTCTTTTGATAACTTTCAACTCCAAGTTGAAGATCCTCGACTCGCTTCTGAATAACCAGACTTCTGGTGAACATCCTTAGGGCTATTGCGAAGTCAGCAACATCATCCTTTGAAAGATTTGTGAGCCGATTCTGAACCACAAGAATTAACATATCCTCGATATCATTGATCCGAAGTTGTGGAAAATCACCTTCCTTGAATCTGTATAATACATTATCAGCTCTTCTCACTACAATCTCTTCCAAGTACCCGTATCCATGTTTCCTCATTACCTTTACATGAGTGACTGCCAGAATACGTTTTGTAGAATATACATCTCCTCTTGATTGTATGCCTCTTGCATATGCATAGAAGGACTTACGTTGTTCTCTCCAATGTGAGATACCCCATAACGCATATCTATCATAAGCAACTTTAACAGGACTCCATATGTTTGGAACCATGTCTTCAATGCCTGGTAGATCATACTGAGCGGCCTTTGACTTGGTAGTATACGTCGTGTATGTCATAGTCGAAACTCCTCCTTGTAGATACTTGAGACCATTGTTGATGAAGTATTCAAATGGTACTCTTTGACGTTTTCTACGCTTGATCAAAGGAAGGGGTTTGGAAAGATCAAATGGATAGTCATCGCCTTCAGGATTTTCCCAATCAAGCTTTTCTGAAAGAGCCTTATAGAATTCTTCAAAGTCATATTCTAATTCAGCAAAATTGGAGCGGGTGCCTTTGAGTAATTTGAATGCAGGTCCTAACAGAATTTCTTGAGTTAAATTTTTGATTTTTAGGCCATTCAAGATGTATCCAGAGAAGTCTATGGGAGTGCTCATCAAAGTCCATTCAAGATCTGATCGACAACAACATCATTGAGTGAATTGATCTCCCCAGTATGACCGAGTTCTCTTAAGAAAGACACAGTGTCTTCTTCCGAAGGAAGGGGATCAAAGTCTCTACCCGGTACTCTTGGGCAAATCGAAAAGATATCTCTGAAGAATTCCAAAGTAAGTTTGAATCGTTTCTTCTTGTCAATCTTGAATCTGTAAAAGGTGTCATGCTTGTACACAGAATTCCAGAACTGGTGCATGTACACTTCAGGGACATCCGCAGTGATGAGAAATGCAGGATAGCATGGAGTGAGAGCGATAGCATCCAGAACGACTTTAAATGTGGGTTCTCTTGGTGTCAATCCACGAGGGATTCTTCCATTGCATTTTCTGATATCATGTCTATTTTACTTGGAAACAAGCTTAAGATCAAGCTTGGTTTGTTGAGCAGTGGTGGAAGACATGATTCTGCTAAGATTTGTCACATACAGTTCATATACAAACAAATATATATATAACAGATAGACAATTTAGACCATGATGCACGATTATTGATGCGAGACAGGATTTACAACAGGGGATAGGCAAACAATTACTAGGCAACAAGTTACTACACATGCACACAATGCAAAGAACTAATATACATGCAAAAAGGAGACACACACACTCATATACCACATTAACTATAGGCCAACTATTGAAATCAAGGCAATTACTAAGATTACTAAGGAAAATTAATCCTAAGATAATCACTAAGTGACAAGATAGGGAATAATTCTACTTGGATGAGGTTATGCTATTGGATTACCAAGATTATGAGATTTGTTCTACAAAAAAATCAAGTGTAGTTTGCCTATAGATAGTGAATAAATCGCCTGTGTTAAGAGCCTATGTATAGTTCGCCTGTGTTAGGCACCTACGTATAGTTCGCATGTTGTAATTAGGTATGTATAGTTCGCCTGTCTAACTGATGCATGTATAGTTCGCCTATGCAGGATTGTATAATTCGCCTGAGCAACCATATATGTATAGTTCGCCTGTGTAATCATATATGTATAGTTCAAAAAATTCACATTTTTGGCCACAATATCTATCACAACTTGATTACATAGCATCTAGGAATCATTCTAACATCTTTTTAACATGAATTAACCACAAAAAATCTTGATTTATGCCAAGTTCAAGCCATATGAACACGGAAACCCAAAATATTCAATATTTTTTAAACAAGAATGTTAAATAACACTCAAAAGCATTCAAACATTCATTATATCAGTTCTAAACCCAAACCCATGACTTTTTCTCAAGTTCTTGCCCATTTTCAACAATTCCGAAATCAAGAATCATTCGAAACTCATGAATGAGTTATCCCTATTAAAAACCGTTATGGGTACAACAAATAGACTCCTAATAGACCAAAACCCCTCAATCAATTTAACTTTTCATCCACTTTTTAAGGTGTCTCAAGTTAGGTCATTTTTAGGGGTTTTTACGCATAATTCCAAGGTTTAGTCTGATTATATGGGTATTATATCATTAAAACACGAGTACCTTAAGCTTAAAACGAAGATTGAGCAAATTCTTAAAGGTCTTGAAATTTAACAATGGTGGATAAAGGTTTTGAGAGTTTATGTGTTCGTGTGGTGAATAGGAACGGGGCAAGGGAGGTTTATGTTTAAATCTTTTAAGATTTGGCATAAATGCCCCCTGATGTTTAATAATGTTTTAACTCTTCTATAAAACAATTCCTAAGGCAAACTAAAGTTTCCTAAGTGGCAAAACTAGTCCCTAAGGTTTAGTAATACAAGAAAAAGTCTCACATTTTGCATTAATACCCCTAAAAGATTAACAAATAGCATGTAAAGCCTGATTGAGTTAAACTTAATTAACTCCTCTTTGATTATTCACCCGATATCATTAAAACCTTTTTTGATTGACACATTGTTAGCCTTAAAATATGGTGACATATCCGGAATTACAATAATTTAGTTATAGTGTGACACGTAGGGACTAATAATGACAAGTTACAATAGTTAGGTGTCACTAGGACTATAAATACCCCGTCCATACTTCCATGGAGGGGTGAGGATTCATAATCATTGTCTCATAAGTGTATGTATTTCTCTCTCTAGAAAACACACATCTTCCCTTTTCTCTCACTAAATAATATGGCTAAATATTTGTTTAATCCTCTCTGACCTCCAGATCATTTCTTGTGTAGCTAGTGATTTCTTATTTTTAACAATTGGTATCAAGAGCTAACCAGGGGTGTATTGTATTCGTGTTTGTTGGGTTTCGTAATTTGAGCTTATTTTAAGCTTATTTCGTTGTTGTTTTCTGGTTAAAAAGTGCACGAATTTGTTTTCTTTTGCGTACACGACAATGATGTTTCCGAGAGTTTGCAACCATCATGGGGGAAAATGTGTACATCCAGCCGTTAGTTGACTTTGATGTTACCATGTCAACTTCCAGGGCGAAGTAGTGTAGACTACTTTACTTAGTATGGTTTATGAAGTATGCTGCATACGTGAGAAGAATTGATGCTGATTTCTCGCATGCACCCCTGAACGAATATTCACCAAGCCCTAATAACAAGAAGTAGTGGTCGTTGGTGTGGTTTGACTTCTACAAAATTCCGCTATGCACGTCAATGACAAGTAGAAGATTGTTCAAGCTACAACAAAGTTTCAGAATCTGCTTAAGATATGGATGTTGGTTTGGGGGAAGCTAATTTAGTAACTTCGCCAGAAAGGAGTTTATGAAGAAAGCTTTTTGAGACATGCTGCATGGATTGGGGGGAAGTTAATCCAGTTTATGCATACTACAATGGTTCCTGTACAAGTAAAGACAATGAAGATCCAAGCTGGAGTACAAGTTTCAAGACAAGGAGAACTCAGAAGACATCTTCAGCTTTGGAAGCGCTTTGGAAGACTTTACTTGCGTTGTATTTGTACATGATAGGAACATTGTAAGTAATTTCGTATGTCCACATATTGGGGGAAGATTGTTAGCCTTAAAATATGGTGACTGGTATGTGCTTAAATACACATACCTTTTACCTTTAAAAACGAGCTAAAATAACCAAAATCGGACTTAAAATGCCAAATATACGCTTGTTTTGCTAATTGTATTGTGCAGGAACGGATAACTAAGAAAAGGACGAAAAACAAAGCCAAAACGACAAAACCGGACTCGGAATGGAAAAGACTGTGAAAAACAAAGCCAAATCGAAGCCGAAAAGTCAATCAAGTCAAAAAGTCAACAGAAAAGTCAACTGGTCAAAGCCAAAGTCAACCCAAGTCAACCCCGAGGCCAAAAGTCAAAGAAATATAAGTTTAGGGACTGAAATTGTAAATCCCTAAACTTATATTTAAACAAGAAATCAAGAGAAAAGAAGAGAAGGGCCAAACTGTCAATGTGGCAAAGTTACACTCCAAGGGCCCAAACTGCCATGTCCATAAACTTGTACACATAAGGACGTACGGTGCAAGTTGTCATATAACTCTTGGGGACTTGTTTTGTCAAGTTCCCAAAGTTATATAACCACAAGGACGAATTGTGCAATGAAAGTTATAACTTTGAGGGGCCATGTTTGCCCAATCCCCAAAAGTACACCCTGTCACCCCCAACCTGTACAAACAAATTTTCCCGCCAATTCCCTAGACCCAAAACTCACTCACGGGTTTGCCATCTCTCTTTTACCCTGCAACCCAATTCCCCCATGGACAAACCATTCCCCCCTCCTCCACTTCCTTTCCCAGCTACAAATGTGCCACGTTGGCAATCCAAACCCACACATAACCTCATCTATGGCTAGAAATACTCGACTTGGAGACCAAGGACTATCAAGGGCTACGATTTGCTTGGTATTGCACTCACACAAGTAACACAACTCTCTTTCTTGTGTCTACAAGAAAGCACAAGAGCATGAAGACAAAGAGGGCAAGCATAGTCGTTTTTTCTTTCCTATTTAAAGGCTTTTGTAACAGCCATTGTAAGAGTAGTTTTAAGTTTGTAAGTGAGTTTTATAGTTTTAGTTAAGCAGTTTTTAAATTCCAGTGTAATTCAAGATTTTAAAGTTTTTTTTGTACTTGTATTCATTTTAATGAAAAATTCAGTGAAGTTTTTTACATTGTGTTGCTAAGCCACTTATTTTACTCTCATCTTATCTTACAATCTGTTTTTCAAAAGTTTCTAAGCAAAAGTTAAGAGAAATTCTAAAAAAAAAAAACGGGAAAAGAAAAAGGTACTGTTGGATTGAAAGAGCTTGGAGGAATAAGCTATAATGGATGGCTTATTGGGTTTGCAGCTTAGTTTTGGCTTATTCATAAGCCAAGGGTAGGGTTTAGAGCTTATTTAGGTCTTCACAAGATCCTTTTTGTGAAAAGGATCAAAGGTACTTAATTTTCAACTTTGCTTATTTACTGTAGCAATAAGCTAATTTAGCTTATTTCCTTAGCTTAATGTGCTTATTAGTAATAAATTATGTCTAAGAATGTTTAAAATGTTTTTCATTTCATATATGCTAGTTTAGTTAAAACTGTCAAAGTTAGGGTAAAGGGCTAGGAGAGAAACTAGCTTATTTTTACACTTAAGCTAAAAGTTTGAGTTCTAAAAGTTAGCTTTATTAGGTGAAAAAAACTAGTGTGAGTAGAGAAATGGTTTTAGCTATTTCAGTTTTAAAATAGTTTTTTAACACAAGAGGTTGGACAGTTAAAAGGTAAAGGGGTTGTTTGGGATAACTTATATTTTTAAAAAAAACGGGTTCAAATGGTTTGGTTGGTGGTATGGGTTATGGTCATTGAAATAGGTTTAGTCTAGATTAATAAGCTCATTTAAGCTGTTTTTAAAAGTTTTTTTTGTTGAAAAATTGTTTTTCAAAGGTTTATAAACCTTCTTTGAAACTGTTAGGTTTTTATAAACATCACAAGTGCTTATTTGGTTAAGCACTTGTGAGTGTGAGTTTAAGTATCAAAAAAGAGTGAGTTTTGAGTGTGTTAACAAAGCTGTAACAAGCCCTTGTCTTTTGACTTTGGTGAGTCAAAAAATCACCAAGTCCTTTTAGTCACAGTTTTAAAAACCCACAGCCCTTTTTCACCTTTAAAATTCAGCAAGCTAAAATGATTTTTAAAAGTTAAAAATTGGTGCACAAGTCCCTTTCATGGGGCACTCAATCTGTTTTAGCTTATTTGTTGGTTTAGAGCTTATTTGACAGCTTTTAATAAGCTGTCAAATAAGCCCTTGAAATCTGCCTTAAAGCTCCCCTGGTGCAAAGGGGAGACTTTAGGCTTATTTTTCTTAGCCATTAAGAGCATTTAAGCCCAAGTCTTTGGCTTATTTTAAGAGCTTATAAGCTCTTATTTAAGCTCCTTGATTTTCAGACCTTAGAAAGCTCATTTGTTGGCTTATTTTTAAGCCCAAACCTGCCTTGTGAACTGTTTTAGCATAACTTAGTTGTAGGGACTGCTTATTTTACTTTAGGCTAATTTAGCTTATGCCATTAAGCTCATTTTAGCTCTCAATAGCTTTTTAGGTTAAGTTAGATAGTTAGTTTGCTTATTTCCCTTTAGCTAGCTTATTTGAATGCCCATTTTAGCTTCTTAGCCCTTTAAGCTTTGTTTAAGCTTCCCTGTCATCATAAGCTGTTACAGCTTATTAAGCCTTAAGCTCTTAGTCTTTCAAGCTTATTTAGGTTAAGGTTAGGCCCTCTTAGCTTATTTTAGCCTTAATCCTAGCTTATTTCGACCCTAAGCCCAAAAAGATTTAGCAAATTTAGCTTTTAAGCCATTTTAGCATTTCTGTCGAACTTTAAGCTTATTTTTAAGCTTATTTAGTGCTTCTCTCAAAAAGTTGTAGAAGACAAAGTTGTTAAGCCCCACGAGCTTAACAACTTTGCTTCTTTTGAGTTTGTCAATAAAAAAAATAAGGGGAAGACAATTGTACGGACTGTGAGAAGACTCGAACCCATGACCAATCGATACATCCTCCTTTTACAAACACACTTACCACTGCGCCCTTGGGTCTTTTTCGTTAAAGACTCAAGGGCCTTATTATATAAGGGTGTTTTTGGCCTATAAGCTTATAAGCTGAAATAGCTTATTTCGGGGCTTATTTGTTAAGCAACTTTTTGTTTCTTATTTTTCGTAGGATCCTTATAGTGTCTAGTATTTTTTGTAAATTTTTCAGAATTTTTAGAAATAGTTTGATATTTTTTATAATTTAATTTCGTTAAAAGTTTATTTAATTCATAAAAAAAATACAAAAATTAGCAAAAAAATATTTTGCTTTTTTAGAAAATTTTCTTTTGTCATCTAGTTTGTAGGAAAAATATAAAATTTTTCGTAGGGTCATTTTTACAACTTTGTACTTTTTAAAGAACGGTCCGGGTACGGGATTTTTGTCTTGACTCGTTTTTGGGTCAAAAACGAAACTCCGTTTTCGGTCTAGTTTTTTCATTCTTGTTATTTGTCCGTAGAAGTAGTTTAGAAGTGAAAAATTCTCCGTAGGGTTATTTTTAAAGAATTTAGGTTTTTCCCCCTTTGTTTCGGATTCGTGCTTCCGTTTTTCAGTTTAATTTCGTAATTTCTAGGTTTTTCTTAAACGTTTTAGTTTGTTTTTGTTTAATTGACTTTTTCATCTCCCAATCAATTCCTTCCTTCAAACTAAATATTCGATTGTATCGATTCTCCAGTCCAGCCTCCGTTGGGGATTAAAAACCGGGAACATTCTATACTACTTTCTCGGTATCATTGGATCTTGTTGATTATTAGACTTATATATTTTATTTTATTTTATTATAATAATATATATGGTGTAAACATTACAATCAAGTTTTGCGCCGCTACCGGGGGGCTGTGAACCGGTTTATCGTACGTTTGGAATTTGTGTTTGAAACTGTGAATATTTTCTTGTATTTTAAAATATAAAAAGTCAAAATATTTTTATTTCTTAGTATAATTATCAGATAAAAACCAAAGAAAAAAACCAAAAAATATAAAAACATTGTCCATAAAAAAGAAAATAAAATTCACAAATTGGGTTTAAAAAATACCATAATATAATATTCTCAAACTGATTGGTATTATCATTAATAAGTTCCGGTGTGAACTTGTTGGTTCCAACTTCGAACAAGAGATTTAAAAACTTGCCATTTTGTGTCTCTTACGTCGAACGGCTCACTTGAAAAGTTAAACAAATATAACGTGGGTATTGATAAGGAGGTTTGTTTCCTAAGAAGTACGACCGAAAAGGAGAAATAAGCTTCGCGCTATTCCTACTCCTCCGCTCACCTGTGAGTTTATCTTTTTGAGATTGCTACCGTGAAGTAAGTGATTATTTGGTCTATGTTGTCTATCTCATTGTCCGTTAAAATCAATTGTGAATAAATCTTCGAAAACAAATAAATTAGTGTAAATTTTCCTTTTTATATTTTCTATTTTGGTGCATGCGCACTCGTTCTCAAGCCCGTAGACGTCGACAACCAACAAGTCGACAACTTCTGTTGAATCATCTAATCTGAGATACCTGATAATCTCCCATAGTTACGTTGGTGATAATTTGTACTTTATGGGCGCAAATTGCGTCGAAGTAGCACCCACGAGGGTCGTGATGCGTTAGTTATTCCGGAAAGTCACCCGCGTATAACTTTGGTAAGATCAAGCATGGTCTTCTGAATCTTGTCAAAACAAGCATTTTTTGGAAATGATAAAGAAGACCCACATGCTCACATCAGTTATTTCAAAACAAGATCATTTACGATGAAGGATTCCGAAAGTACCAAATACGATCGGTCAAACTTATGCTTTTCCCGTTTTCTCTCGAAGGGGCAGCCCGAATATGGCTAGAAAAGAACCCTCGGTCGAGTGAACACATGGGATGATCTTGCTTTCGAAATTATTAACAAATTTTTCCCTCCCTCTAAAACGAAAATTCAGGAATGAAATCACGAGATTTCAAGCATATTTTGATTGAGACGTTTTATTGAGGCTTGGGACGTTTCATTGATCTTTTAAGGGGTTGCCCTTCATCATGGGTTTTCAGTAGTTGCATCAACTCGATACATATATAATGCCCTAAAACTCAAATGATCAAGATTCATTGACTCTGCTGCTGGTTGGGTGGGGGGCTGGTAACTCTTTGACAAAATCCTCTGAGAATGTTAAAATATCGGAGAGCAAGTCTAAGGTACGTTCATCAAGAAACAAGTGTTGTTAGCTAAAATGAGTACAGTCTTCCACCAAGCAAGTCTATTTGATTGTTGTGAACTCAAAGACATGGTTCGGGCATTATTTCTCGATAGAAAGAACCAAACCCCAGCTTCTGCCACCAGTAAAAAAGCGGTTGTTTGGTCGTAACAAAAGTTGTGTAACTTGTGGGGGAGGTCTTCTTATCAAAACTGTCCAGCATAAAGCAATATGTCACCAATGACAATATTCAAAGAGGATGTGTCCCAGGCTCGCCTGCGGCCAATTTAACCAAGTTATTTCTGGTTTATCGACCTCGATGGTCTCAAATCGAATTTGACCTCTGGGGTTTTCCTTCCCGTCGAATCCTCTGCAAAATAGTCAAAACAATTTCAATCGAGGAAAATAACTTCAATCAAAACAGAGGAAAACACATTTCAACCAGTCAGATTTATCGCTCGGTCATCAACCAGTGCTCATCAAGGACTTGCTCTCATGGACACACGGTGTGTCAAAAACAGAGATTTGAAAGGATTATGTCACAGCTAATGATGCAGTGTTGAGAACCTATGCAAAAACCAAGGTCAAAACTCTGCAATCCCAAATGGCAATTTGATGACATGCTTTCAAATTTGTTTTGCTTATACAGCTTCTACTTCCGGTTCTTGGCACTCTTTCCTGGTAACATATTACCAACCTAAGGAAGATTTAAAAAAGGTTTCCACTACCCGAAGTGTTGTTACCATCCAAGGACAAAAGCCCGTTAATCATGATGCCAAGGGTGGACAAAGGACACGATGCCTTACCTGCTAATAACGGTATATGCACGAAGCGTCCAACCTCCTATTGTTCAAATTCAATCTCGTAATCCAAATCCTGAGCCCAGTGTTGCTCCTGTTGTTATTCCAGTTCCTAAAGCATCAATTCCATTTCCATCAAGAAGAAATGATGAAAGGCGCAAGGAAAACGCTAACGACCAAAACGAGAAATTCTAATGGAAATCTTTAGAGATTTAAGTTTCGAGTAATAGCTTTACCGTTGCCTTGATGCTCATGCCTAAATCTGCTATCGATCTTAAAAAACTTAATTGGAACAAAAGAAAATTGAGCGAATTGGCAGAACTCATTTGAATGAGAACTGTTTCAGCGCGTCATCCTCAACAAGTTACAAAGAACTTGGAGACCTGCCGATTACTGATTCCTGTGAAATTTACGGAATTTCTACATGCAACGCATTGGCGATCTTGGTGCGAGCATTAATCTCATGCCTTTTATTCCCGTTGGAAAGATCTCGTATTGCCCCGAACTAAAACAACACAAAAACACCACTTAGCCATGACGTTAAGCTAGCTTGCTGATCGTTCAATCACTGAACCAATCGGTATCGCTGAAGATGTCTTTATAAATGTGGGAAAATTTCAATTTCCAGCTGACTTCGTAGTTGTTGATTTTGAACCAGATCCCCGAGTTCCTTTAATTCTCGGGCGATGTTTCTTGAAAACAAGTCATGCTTTGATAGATGTGTATGAAGGCGAGATTACCCTTCGTGTTGGCAAAGAAGCCATCACATTCAATCTGGACCAAACATCAAAATACACAGCTGATTACAACCATATGACGGTCAACAAAACGACGTCATTGATATGGCTTGTGATGAGTATTCTCAAGAGGTCCTAGGATTTTCAAACGTGATCGCTGTAGTTTGCAATCCCACTCCCATATTCTGAGCCTTATTGTTCTATGCTTCTCCAACTTCAATCCTTTCGGGAGACAGTGACTTTCTCTTAATGGAAGAGCAGATTGTTTCTTGCTCTAGAAGTTGATCCACTTCATCTGAAGATGATCCAACTTATCAGGGCTGAGGGGGGTGGACATCTGATTCTAGAGCCATTTAAACATGTGTAACCCACCACCCCCCTCCCAAATCATGAACAATATATGCCTGGAGGTAGGAAAGAACTCAAACTCTGTGAAGCTAAAACCGTTGAACCTTCCATTAATGAAACCTATGAGGTTGAGCTAAAAGAAACTAACCTCATCTTGATATGCATTTTTAGAAGTTGACGACAAGTTGCCTGTCCATAATTGTAAAGACTTAAAGATGAGGAAAGGCTAGTTACTTCTTAAGGTTTCTTAAGTACCACAAGCGAGCCATCGCTTGGAAACTCTCCGATATAAAGGGTTGTTAGCCGAGGAATTTTGTACTCACAAAAGTTCTAATGGAAGAGACTTGATCCATCTGTGCAAGTCAGAGAAGGTAAACCCAAAAAATTCACGATGTTATCAAAACGGAGGTTGAAAAATCCTTGACGCTGGATTGATTTACCCCATCTCTGAGAGCCTTGGTGAGCCCGGTACACTTGTGTACTTAAAAAAAGGAAGGTATTATGACCGTCATCACAAATGATGAGAATGAACTGATTCCTACTCGATTGGTCACGGGATGGCGAGTATGTATTGATTACAGAAAACTTAATGAAGCCACCCGAAAGGACCACTTCCCATTGCCCTTCATGGACCAAATGCTCGAAAGACTAGCAGGAAACGAATACTACTGTTTCCTCGATGGCTTCTCGGGTTATTTTCAGATCCCAATTGACCCAAAAGATCAAGAAAAGACAACCTTTACTTGCCCATACGGAACTTTCGCCTATCGTCGCATGCCTTTTGGGCTATGCAATGCTCCTGGCACGTTCCAACGATGTATGATGGCAATCTTCCACGATATGATTGAAAAAACGATGGAAGTATTTATGGATGACTTTTCGGTCTTCGGGGACTCTTTCTCTACGTGCCTATCCCATTTAGAAAAGATGTTGAAGCGGTGTGAAGACACCAATTTATCCTTAAACTGGGAGAAGAGCCATTTTATGGTGAAGGAAGGCATTGTTCTCGGACACAAAATTTCCAAGTCGGGACTTGAGGTTGATAGAGCTAAAGTCGAAGTAATAGCTAAACTCCCTCATCCGACTTCTGTCAAAGGTGTCCGTAGTTTCCTTGGGCACGCCGGTTTTTACCGACGATTCATTCAGGACTTCTCAAAAATTGCCCGTCCTATGACTCATTTGCTTGAAAAAGAGACTCCATTTTTCTTCTCTGAAGAGTGTATCGATTCCTTTAATACACTCAAAAGAAAATTGACTGAGGCTCCGATCTTAATTGCTCCCGACTGGGACTTGCCCTTTGAACTGATGTGCGATGCTAGCGACTTCGCAATTGGGGCAGTCCTCGGGCAAAGAAAAAACAAGCATTTCCAACCTATACACTATGCTAGCAAGACTATGAACGAGGCTCAAACTCACTACACTACTACCGAAAAGGAATTACTTGCCGTAGTGTATGCCTTTGAGAAATTCCGGTCATATCTTGTTATGTCCAAAAGCATAGTGTATACTGACCATTCTGCCATCAAGTATCTCTTTGCCAAGAAGGATGCTAAGGCAAGACTCATGCGGTGGATCCTATTGCTCCAAGAATTCGATATTGAAATTCGAGACAAAAAGGGAGCTGAGAATCTCGCCGCCGATCATCTGTCCAGACTTGAAAACCCTCATCAAGACAAACTCGAGAACAAAGAAATCAATGAAGCATTTCCTCTCGAAACTCTTGGTTCTATTGCTCTTCAAGATCAAAGTACCCCATGGTTTGCCGATTTTGCAAACTACCATGCGGGGAAATTCGTTATCAAAGGAATGACATCCCAACAAAAAAATAAATTCTTCAAGGATGTCAAGCATTATTTTCTGGGAGATCCCTTCCCTAGTTTAAGACTGTGGCAGATCAGGAGTGATAAGACGTTTGGTGTTTCTGGGCAAGGAAGCATTAGATATTCTCAAAGCTTGCCACAGTGGAACTACCCCCCTTGGGGTACACTATGGTGGCCATTACACAGCAAGAAAAATCGTTTCGATTCATGGATTTCTATTAGCCCACCATCTACAAGGATACCCATGACTTTGTCACCCGCTGTGACATTTGTCAACGTCAAGGAAAAATTACGCAACGTGATGAGATGCCACAAAACTCCATCCAAGTTGCGAAATCTTTGACATCTGGGGCATTGATTTTATGGGGCCGTTCCCGTCTTCAAGAGGGAACCAGTACATACTCGTTGCTGTTTGACTACTTGTCAAAATTGGTAAAGCAAAGCGCGCTCCCCCACCCAAGGATGCCCAAGTTGTGTGCAAATTTTTGAAAACTCGATTTTCCGATTTGTTGCACCTCGAGTCTATCATAATGATCGCGGAAACACACTTTTTTTTTGCAATGACCCAATTTACAAAGGTCATGCATAAGTAAAGGAGTCACACTCACCGTCACTCCACCCGTATCACCCACAAACAAGTGGGCAAGTTGGAGGTGTCAATCGTGGTTGGTTAAGCGTATTCCTTTTAGAGAAACCGTGGAGAAATATCGTGCCTCCTGTCGATAAACTAGATGATGCTTAAGGGCCTTCCGCACAGCTTTACAAAACACCCATCTGGTTGTACTCCCATATAACTTGTGTAGGGAAGGCATGTCATTTACCGATCGAGTTAGATCACAAAGCTACTATTGCTCTCAAGCATACAAATTTTGATATTCAAACTGCGGGTGATCACAGGAAAGTTCAACTGAATGAACTAAATGAACTTCGTGATCAAGCCTACGAAAACTCTTTGATCTATAAAGAGAAAACCAAGAAGATACACGATGCTAAGATCAAAAACCGCGTTTTCAACGTTGGTGATCGTGTTCCTTGGGCTCTTCAACCTAGACTGAAGATTTTCCTCGGGCAAATTGAAATCTCCGCTTGGTCTGGAACCATTCACCATGTCCCAAAGTTTCCTTATGCACCGTCGAGTTATCTCAAAACTCCGGGCCCAACTTTAAAGTGAATGGTCATCGTATAAAACATTACTTTGGAGGGGACATACCAACCGAGGTTGTCCCGGATCTCCAAACGTTCCCCATGGACCAATAAATTCGGGGGACGGGTCAAGCGTCGGGACCCTAAACAAGCGCTTCGTGGAGCCCCCATGTCTCCATGCTTATGCCAGTCAATCTCTTTCTTTATGCTAAATAAGTGTTTTGTGTGTGAGAAGGCTGCATTTATTTCCATTAACCCTGTGTTTGTCCATTTTGTGGTGGCTTTTGTAATTGTATGGTCCCAGGAATTTCCCGGAAATTGTGAAATCCTCTTGCTTGTATATTCCACAAGAGTTCACATCTCACTTCAATTTTGGGAATCCATTAATCCCAAATCTAATCAACTAAACGTTTTATCTTTTGAGCACACTTTCATAAACGGCTTAGATTTACGTAGGAACCACCTTTGAAACAACGAGGACGATGTTTAATTCTAGTAATGGTGGGATCTTTCGATTTGGGGGGATTTATGCATGCAGTCTTTGTTATTCACGTAATCCCGTTTTTTTACCACAAATTTTTGCAAAATACCAAAAAAATTGAAAAAAATAAAAATTTTCAAAAATAAAATAAGTGTTTATGTCACAGTTTTGAACTGTTCCTATGGGCAGAAATAAAAAGAATAATTTTTTGACTCTATCACGGCGTGTTGAGCCCAAGACTAGTTTCCTCAACTTACACTTGGTAGGCTAAGCTTTCACGAATTCTGATGCTGCTTCGAATTTTAAAAAGGTGAAGAACAAGAGTGATAGAGTAAATAAAAAAGGGTTTTATTATGTGCTGAACAAAATCTTATATGAGTAACTGTGTCTTTTTCACCCATTAGCTTCTAAACCGCCAATCATACGTGCTCAATTCAAGATCAACTAAGGTCAATCAATTTCCGTTAGAAAAAGCGTTCAAATTTGTAACTTAATTCTTTAAAGCGAGATTTTCATAATAATTTCTAAAGTTTAAAATGCCAAAGAAGCATGAATGGAAGTATGAATGCAAAAATGCATGATTCTTCAATTTTGCCATAAAGCATACATTTGAATATATGTAGCAAGTAAAACATTGTCGTGGAATCCCACTCCGCTAACTCCACGAGGGGGGGGGGGGTGGGGGTGTCAAACTAAGACATCGTTACATCTAGGGATTTGGTGTGTTGTAGATAATCTCACCAGGAAGCGAGGTCTAGTGAGGGGTTCAAACGAAAACACTTATCCTTAGACATTTAAGGAAGAAGGTATTGTTTTGATTTCCCCACAACTACCGAAAACGGGGTGGGATTCAAACTAAGAACATCGGTCCCAGTTGGTTTGTGGAATAACCTGAACATAGGGAAGCGAGGCCTAGGTAGGCTGGTTCAAACTAAGCAACGCATTCCTATCTTTAAGAACATATGATTATAAAGATGAAGATGTTGCAAAAAGTTCTAACAGTTAAATCTCATATCATGTAAAATCAAATGAACGAAAGTCCCTAATAAGTTTGATGCTTATGAGTCAAGATTCCATCCTTGAATCACGACTATGAAAATAAGATTGATCCATGGTTGAGATGAAACAAGGTACAGGAACACATTTTAAATCATATATTTCACGTGGGGAGTTAAAAGTTCACAAGTCATAAGTATGGTGCTTAGCATTTAGACTTATATTGACAAATGATCTTGTTTAATTGCTTGGTTTTAACTAGTGAAAAATCGGACGATTAATTTAACCTCAGGACATCCTAGATTATTCTACGATGTTTCCTCATTCTATGATCCTAATGTTAATGTAATAAAGGAAGTCCAAGACAGGAGACGAAAAAGAAAAAGGAAAAATCCAAAAAATTAGGATATTTAGTGTGACAAAAAAATAAATGGTGAAAACGGGACATGTCAAAGCTTTGAATTCCTTTAGTTTTCCTTTGACGAACACTTTGCTACTTGTCAAAGTTATTAGTCGAGAGAGATTGAGATCTGATTTTTCGCAATGCCTACTTTAATAGCAATGCGTTAGGGAACACGGCAATGACCTTAGTAGGGTGGATTTTGCTATGTGTAACTTAGACACTAAAACACACGGCAGCAATTACAAAGATAAAAGAGGTTCTATCCAAATATAAAAAACTGTATATGTAACCATTATAAATCCAATCGGGAAGAATGTGGTATTTGTTTTTATATTTGTGGCAATGCTTACTTATCTTGAGCTGCCATAATCATAACATATGTCTTATCTTTAAAATTATGATCTTAGTTAGACCCGGGTAAGAACGGCCTTTATGTTTTAGCACCATTGCTCTAAATGACTGATAAAGATTGGAATAGAGACTACCGTTTATAAAAAACATCGTCAAACAATAACTGAGAAAAGATCCTAATATGGGCTAAGGGTTTTAAACATGATTCACCACTGCTTTAATTCCTAAGATCAGATTATAATTAAAATAAAGGAAGCATTATGTGTATCTTCGATTGTGACAGGATATCGTGTCTATGTGCCTTAGGATGATATCCGCCTAAGTCTTTAAGAATGATATGCCGCCGCTTCGGAGATAAAGTAAATCATTGCACTAAAACAAACAAACCAACCTTGGAACAGTGATTTAATATGGCTAATATTACAGTTTTCAATCATTAGGCTGTACCGCCATTTATATCTTTCTAATCTTCTTCTTTTTGTGTTTATTGTCTATGAATAGATATTTGTTTTTCCACTAAACCTTGAGCTAGTCTCTTAGGCTAAAAAACCCCAATATCAATAGACAACGTCCGACATATGCATAGGTTTTAACTAGTAAATAAACTAATTAAAATACTGATAGATAAAGGTTAATATTCCACTCATAGTGTTTGGACACCCTACTTACCACGAACTCCATCTTGATCGGGTACACTACTCATTAAAGTGTTGTTTTAGGTTTTGTCGCTAAATATAAATTTAAAACTTGATAATCAATAAATGACCCTACACGACAGCACATCAGCTGCCATAAGGAACCAGGGAGCATCAATCAAAACTTTAGAAATTCAAATCAGGCAAATGAGCAAGGTGCTATAGGAGAGAGGATTTGGAAGCCTATCAAACTCAAATGAAACAAACCCGAGAGACCAAAGTCAAGTTCATTTCAACCACTCATTGGAGAGCTATATAATATAAACAAAAGAAACACCACAGCGATACAACCTATTGGAACATCTCAATATGCCATAACCACTGGATAGAAACATGATGTTTTTTGTTCAGAGCAAACAAAATGACTGTTCCTTTACCAAGTCGTTTTGATAATAATTACTGTGAAGAAGAAGAGGGGAACTATAGACCAAAATTCACGAAAGCTTATGAAGCTTCATATATCAATAACGCCATACCTCAAAAAAAGAAAGACCCAGGGATTTTCACTCTATTTTGCTTTATTAATAATATTTTCTTTGACAATGCCCTTGTTGACTTAGGAGCTAGCGTTAGTGTTATGCTTCTATTGACCTACTTTAACTTAGGATTAGGCGAATTAGCTCACCACAAGTTGATAGTGGAATAACGATAGGACAGTGAAATATCCAAAAGGAATTGCTAAAAACGTACTAGTAGGAATTGGCAAATTTACTTTCCCAGTAGACTTTATAATTCTTGATATGTCCGAAGATATCAAAGTGCCCTTGATCCTCAGAAGACCATGTTTGTCTACCGTACGTGCTAAGATTGAGTTGTACAAAAGGAAGATTACTTTAAGGGTCATGGAAAAAATATTATTTTGAAAAGTGTAAACCTGCTAGTATTGATTAAAAGGGTCTACATGCTAATTTTGAGAGAAAGAATGGACTTGATTTAGAAGCTAGCTTAAAGGAGAGCCTTGTGTTAAATCGATCATTAGACTCCCTTCCTAGAAGATTAACATTGAATTAAATGAGTTAAATGTACCGATTAAGCATATGAGAAAACAAGGAGATGAATTGATACCCACCATTGAAGGAAGGCGAGTAAAATAAGGAATTTAGAAAAAATGAGATTATCATAATGAAGAAAAGTCGATGTTTATTTTTGGCGAATTCTACTTAAGAGAAAGTATGGATATTAAAGCAAGACTGTTTGAAGGGATGATTAACCCTTTACAAAGGTATTGATGAAGTAACTTACCAAATGGTGCATCACACCGAGATTATAAATGCCACACGTAATGAGGAATCAACAAATCCCACCAATACTGAAGGTAATGAGAAATAATATGCGGAGGGGGGGAGGGGGGGAGGGTGGGGGGGGGGTGGGGGGTGGAGGGGAGGGGGGATGGGGGAGAATCTCGCAGGCAAACTAAGAAAGCTAAAGGGGTTCTAAAAAGATTTTTATAAACTAAGATATAGATCACCCGAATTAGACAATCAGAACATGCAAAGTGACGAAGAGGTACAAGGCTCCCACGATACGTCGCGGTAGGCCACATTAGCTGCATGAGATGGATGAAGAGAAACTGAAGAAAAGTACTAACTTAAAGACACACTGGTAAGACAAAGGTGCTTCCACGGAGACAAACCCATATTGGTTCTTTAATTTTATCGAGTTCTTTCTTCCCAGACATCAATACGGCGTATCCACTCTATACCATACGCGTATTGATTGTCTGGACGTTATCCAGTCTTATTTCTAATTGTACTACAAAACATTATGTCACTTAATGGCATATCGGCGATTCACTAACCAATACTCGTATCGACCAAGACACACTCGTATTTATTTTGTTTAGTTTAGTTTAAATTAACCGTAGGTACCAAGATAGGAATGCACATGTTTTTCTTATATTCTATACAGGACCTCGAGAAAGAAATATTGACGAAGTTGGTGGAATGCATATTTTCTGGAATTCTATGTGTGTGCTGTTCGTGCTAGGATTCAGACGCTTTTTCAGCACACAATCTTGCTCATAAACGCAACTTGAAGAATCTACCGAGCGAATATCCGAGGAGTTTCTCATTCTAATTCTTTTTAATTCCCGTATTTAATGTTTTATATATACAACGAGGACGTTGTATAATTTAAGTGGGGGATGGAATTAGAATGTTTACTTGTCCTAATTTTCACACTAAAATGCTTAAATTATGCTCAAATTTAAAAAAAATTCAAGCATACTTTTGTGAAATTACTTGATACATAACCCGCACACAATAACCCTTGTTAGATATTGTGAGGATTTAGCCTTTCCGTTTCCAAATGTTTACCCAAATTCCACAAAATATGAGTGTGCCGGTGATGTTTGTTCCACTTTAGAACTTGGCTTGTATATCACACGAGACCACAAGTGATGAGTACAATGGATTTAGAAGAGTGGAGTAACTTGTTTAAATTGGTAAATTTTAGGATTACACCCAAATCGCCTTTACATGTTGCTTATTAACTAACTACACCGGTTAGTTAACCTCCCGTTTAAACCCTTTTCCACTCTCATCTTTAGAGTGAAGATCCATTAGAAAAACCCGTAGAGCCAATTCTTTAGGAATTACACCAAATATTTGTTTCGTTACACCCTTACACCTTAACCTACCCTGTTAGATTAAGTTTAATTTACAGTTTCTAGTTGCTTAAAGTGTAAAGTTTGTATTTCTCGAGTCTTGTGTCATTTTCTATCTTTGGTGTGGTTGGAAATTTGCACATTGCAAATGGGAATGTATATTAGTAGTCAAAACTCATGTGATTTTACTACCATCACATTATTGGTGAATCCAAAGAACGATGAACTATCGAAGAAATTATCCAGAATTATTATGATCGTGAAGATGGTAAACTACACCGAGATTTGAAGTATAGTTAGCAAAAAAAAGAAAATTCAAAAAAAAAGAAAAAAAGAGAGAAAAGGAAAGTTTGAAGATAATCGTTTCGCAACTACCAAAGGAATTACACGAAGGATCGGTTATTTGTTGATACGTAACAAAAATCAACGATGTAGAGTATTGTATAAAGTGGAAGATATCGCCACTTGCCTTTGTAGAGTATGTAAAGTTTGGGATGATTGGGAAGTTGACCGTTACGGGAACGCCAACTTAGGTTGTTATTTTTGATCGATGATCAAGATGTTATAAATAGTTGTGTCTTTGTCATGATAACGGTCGAGAAAAAGTGTCTAGCAACTTGTATCTTACTCTTAATCTATTTGTTTCTTGATTTTTATTTAACAACAATTTACTTCCCTCTCACTTAATGATTAGCCACTGGTTTTACGCGAATGAGGACTTGTCCGAGCATGCATGTCTATTCTGTCATTACGGCCATGTATGCATGTCTTAGCTGCCTTATTGGTTTACGAATTTTGGTGAATGTTAGAAGGTTCCTACCCTCTATCATTCTTCATCCTAGCCGTTGGTTAAATTTGAATGGGGATGTGATTGAACACACATGTCTATTCCATCGTTACGGCCATGTATGTGTGCTTCAGCTGCCTTGTTGGAGTAGCACTTTTGGTAAAAGATTGTAGAATGATCAACCGTAAGCCTTTCCATACAAAAAACCCATATTTACCTTTATAAACTTGTTACTCCTTGGCTTTAGTGGTGGAGATGTGTATCCTTACCAAGCTTATGATAGAATATTCGTCACGACCGAGCAATTGAGCGAATTAGTTATTTGAGTGTTTTCATCTTCCTATTTCGTGATGTGTTTGGTTGAGTACTTGTAATGGATCAA
>BQNB010061816.1:3337-33751 GCA_026074375.1 Tanacetum coccineum
TGTGACACATCTGTGCTTCTTATGTGAGTGAGTGTAGAGTAAATTTGAGCTTTCCTTTGTGCTTTCCTTCCACTGACGTGTCGTTGCCTTGAGGGTGAGCTAAAGAATCTCTTGATTTGACCTTAATAACCCTGCCATTGTACTTGAGCTTACTTGAATAGACGTTCTTAGCCCTTAATTTGAGAAAGCCCTCTCGTTTTATCCATGGTAAATTGCGAAGAAGAAGATGAACAGTAACTAGGGCTTTGGCGTCTTTTTTTCTTTTTAACCGAGTGAGTGAATTCGGTTATATCTTTGAGTTAATTACACAAATAGTCCTTCTCTTTCTTTTCTCTATTTCTAGTTATAAATAACTTTTGAAAATTACAAGTTTAGCCCTTGTGGTTTATGAAAAGGGAAATGGGCTAGGGTTTTGGGCTTAAGGATCCGGGTAAGGCCCATTTAGGTTTTTTCAGGCCCAATAAGAGACGAGAGGCTATTTTTGGACTTTTGTGAAACTTTGAGGATTAAAATGGAATATTATGGGTTTTGTCTTTTAATGGTTGACTGCTGTTGACCATTGTTGACTGGATTTGACTGAGGTCTTTGACTTTTTGGCTTCGACTTTGATTTTTTTTGGCTTCTTTTTGTACTCTTCTGATTCCCGTGTCCGTGCTTGCCCGTTTTTGACTGTTTTCTTAAGATTTCTGATATATCCGTACCTGCATATAAAAAACATTAATACAAGCATATTTTTGCCATTTTTGGTCTGTTTTGGGTTAAATTGGGTTATTTTAGGTATTAACGGATATTTGTATTTTTCACTTATCAAAATTCCCCAAACTAAACGATTGTGTGTCCTCACGCAATATCACATGCCTTATAACCAAATATCTCGAAACTTCCCCAAACTAAACCTTTGAAAAGTAGCAAAGATCTTTGTTGAGAGAGCTAAGAGATCACAAGTTATAAAACAACTGATTTCCCATTTTCAAAGATTTTCCTCTTTTTATGATTTTTCTTGATAATTAACTACCTAACTACAACTTGTTTGTGATGACAAAATGTAATGTTTTCATTACCTCATTGGTAACTTTAAGGATCATAGAATAAAAAGCACAATTAAGTGTCTAAAAGATAACTTCATCATCCCCGTTTTTTCACTTTTCTGATGCTAAGCTTATAAACAAGATTACTGTTAATTACAAGTCATGACACTAACACTACTCATAAATACTAATTGTGTACTTAGTTTTCCTCCCGCAAATCATACTTTTGTATCTCAAGATTTTACTTAAGTCATATACCCGAAGGCTCTTTAAGACTTGTTTCGATACTTATTAATTCCAAAAATAAAGCGTAACGGTTAAGAACGCAATAATTAGCTCCTAGCCCTTTTCAAAAGATCAAATGTCATCAAGAATAAAGTCCACATCGAGGCGACCAAAATTTGGCTTTTATTAGGTTACTTAAGCAAGGCACCATTTATGTCATATACCCTAGGGCTCTTTAAGACATAAATGGACCAATCTTATTTGTACCATATACCCTTAGGCTCTTTAAGGCACAAACAAGACAAAAATTAAGCAACATTATTAAACCTCAGTCCTTTAGAAGGCTACAACATCGGCCACGCCTCCGACAAGATGTAGCAAACATATTTCGACTTCGGTAACTTCCTCGACCTTTTAGAAGGCTGTAACATCGGTTGTGAGCCGGCAAGATGCAGCAAACTTTTATCAGTCTCGGATTATTATTGAATTCTACTTATCCCATATACCCTAAGGCTCTTTAAGGAATAAGCAAAATATTTGCATATGTGATACATATAGTATGCCAAATTAAGTATTCCTGATGTGTACTCATCCTAATCACAAAGGAACTAAAGAAAACTTCTATTAACTAATTATTAACCAAAAAACCATACAACTTTATTTATTAAACATTTATATAAAAGTGAAACAAGCTAATGGGAGAAAAAGCCACAATTAATACTTATGAGCTTGAAAGAAAACCAACTATTCTACGTTTAGCATCATGACTTATAAATAACACTATCATTTCTTGTTCTTCACAAAAGAAATTTGCAAATACTTAGCCATATAAAATCCAACTCGGCATATTTAAAATCTACTTGAGATTAGCACAAGTCTTCATTTACTAATGATTTCAAGTCTAGCATGTTTAAAGTCTACATGAGACTAGCACAAACTATCATCATTAATTGTTAAGGGAGAAAGCTAGAACTCAACACGTACGATCGGATCAAAAATTACTTTCTATTCTTACCAACGGAAAACCTACATTCATGTCTTAACACTTTTTATTATTATTTTTTTTTATTTTTTTTTTTTTTTTTTTTTATATATGATTGACTAAAAATTTAAAATTTTTGCTATTTTTGTGGGAAAAAGGGTACGTGAGAACAAAACAATAAGCAAGCAACATCAAATCGATAGATTCCCTTCCCCAAACTAAAACGAAACATTGTCCTCAATGTTTAAAGTCGGGTCTCTACGAAAATCTAAGCCGTTTATGAAGTATGCAAAGATAAACGTTAATCGATAATGATGAAAGGATATGGATCTCCCCAAACTAATTTTGAACAAAGGATGAGAAACTCGAGTTGAACGAGAAAAATCAACCGGACATGAGAGGCTTCAAAGAAATTGTTGGGAGAATCCTGCAAAAATCACAATAATAAGCAAACAACAAACATCGAGAAATCGGAAAGAGTACAAGCCTCTCTCAACACAACACATTTGATAATAGAAAATAGAAAGAAAATAGAAAGGATAAGCATGGGGTGAACTCCCACAAAGCGGCTTGTTTTTGGTCACCGAGTCGCAAGCTCGACTCGATCCTTGAATTTAGCTGTTCTTAGGGAAAGTCTGGATGTCCGGGATAACCAATGGTGGTGTATCCCCTCCATAGTAGTGCTTCAAACGGTGGCAGTTGACTTTGAAATTAGAACCATCGGCATGAGACAACTTGGCAGTGCCATAAGGATAAACTTTGGTGATTGTGAAAGGTCCGAACCATCGGGACTTGAGCTTTCCGGAGAAAATCTTTAATCGGGAGTTAAAAAGCAAGACTTGATCACCAATATTGAAGATTCAGCTCTTTATCTTGGAATCGTGTAGTTTCTTTGTCTTCTCCTTGTAGATTAATGAATTCTCATAAGCTTGATTACGAAGCTCGCTGAGTTCATTAAGTTGAAGCTTTCGATGATCGCCCGCGGTCTTTAAATCGAAGTTGGCATGCTTAAGAGCCCAATATGCTTTGTGTTCTAGTTCAACTGGTAAGTGACATGCTTTTCCATAGACTAGCTTATACGGAGTGCATCCAATAGGAGTCTTGTAAGCGGTTCTAAAAGCCCATAATGCATCATCTAGTTTGTCGGACCATGAGGCACGATTTTCTCCTACCGTCCTCTCCAAAATTCTTTTAAGACCTCGATTCATAACTTCAACTTGACCACTCGTTTAAGGGTAGTAAGGAGTCGAAAGACGATGGGTGACACCATATTTAGACATAACTTTATCAAATTTGTCGTTATAAAAATGGGTCCCACAATCGCTTATGATTGCTCTCGGAGCATCGAATCGGGAGAAAGGGATTTTAAGAATTTAAAAACTACCCTAGCATCGTTGGTAGGGAGCGCTTTCGCTTCAACCCACTTGGAAAGATAATCGATGGCTACTAGAATATATTTGTTACCCCTAGACGATGGGAAAGGTCCCATAAAATCAATTCCTCATACATCAAAAATCTCACAAACTTGGATTGCATTTTGAGGCATCTCATCACATTGAGAGATTTTGCCTTGTCTTTGACAAGCATCACAAGATTTGACAAATTCGAAAGCATCCTTATAAATGGTAGGCCAAAAGAAACCGGCATCAAAAACCTTCTTGGCGGTAAAGTTGGCTCCGTAGTGTCCCCCGGTTGGTCCACTGTGACAAGCTTCGAGAATTTCAAGAGCTTCTTTTCCATCTACACACGTTCGGATTATTTGATCCGCACAAGTCTTGAAAAGAAAAGGGTCATCCCAGAAGTAATGTTTTACATCTTTAAAGAACTTGTTTTTCTCTTGAGTCGACATTCCTTTTTTAATGAATTTCCCCGTGTGGTAGTTAGCAAAGTCGGCGAACCACGATGTACTTTGGTCTTTGGAAGTTAACACACTTAAAGTCTCTAAAGAAAAAATCTTGGTAATCTCTTTTGGATCAAAAATATTCTCATAAGGGTTTTCAAGACGAGAGAGGTGATCTGCTGCATAGTTTTCAGCTCCCTTTGTATCGATAACTTTAAAATTAAATTCTTAAAGAAGTAAGACCCATCGAAGCAATCTTACTTTGGCGTCTTTCTTGTTGAAGAGGTATTTCAAAGTGGAGTGATCCGTGTAAACAACACTTTTGTTCATGATTAGATAAGATCGAAACTTCTCAAAAGCATAAACTATAGCAAGCATCTCTTTCTCTATTGTTGTGTAATTCGTTTCTGCTTCAGTCATCGTCTTGCTAGCGTAATGAATTGGTCGGAAATGCTTCTCAATCCTTTGTCCTAGGACCGTACCTATTGCATAATCACTTGCATCGCACATGATTTCAAAGGGTTGGTCCTAATTTGGAGCAATAAGAATTGGAGCTTCGGTCAACTTCTTTTTCAATGTTTGAAAGGCTAGAATGCAATCTTCCGAAAAAATGAAAGGAGTGTTCTTCTCTAAGAGATGGGTCATGGGTCGAGAGATTTTGGAAAAGTCTTTGATAAATCTTCGATAGAATCCAGCATGCCCGAGAAAACTTCGAATTCCTTTGACGGTCGTTGGATGAGGAAGCTTAGAAATTACATCAACTTTGGCCTTATCGACTTCAATTCCTTTTCTAGAGATCTTGTGTCCTAAAACAATGCCTTCTTTAACCATGAAATGGCTCTTTTCCCAATTTAGTGCTAATTTGGTATCTTCACACCTTTTAAGCATTTTATCTAAATTGGCAAGACACGAGGAAAAAGAATCTCCAAAAACTAAAAAATCGTCCATAAAGACTTCCATCGTTTTTTCTATCATGTCGTGAAAAATGGCCATCATACAACGTTGGAAAGTTCCGGGAGCATTGCACAATCCGAATGGCATACGACGGTACGCGAAAGTTCCGTATGGGCACGTAAAAGTAGTTTTTTCTTGATCTTTAGGATCAATTGGGATTTGAAAATACCCTGAAAAACCATCTAAGAAACAATAAAACTCGTTGCCGGCTAATCGCTCTAACATCTGGTCCATGAATGGTAACGGAAAATGGTCTTTACAAGATTTCCGCGAGGCTCTCAGCATTTGATCATGAACGCAAAGGAAAAATGGTCTTTTCCTTGTAGCTTCGTTCATTTGCGATAAATCTATGCAAACTCTCTATCAACGCGCCTGTTCTAGATAGCGGTACCATGTCTGCTACCTACATTGTGTTTTTTGCCACTCGTATAGCTGATCACTTATGGTCCATTTGCCCTTAGCTCGATGATCTAATCTTCATTGACATGTTTGAGTGCATAGCTCTATTATGTATCCCAGCGGGCCCGAGCTGTGTTTCTGTTCTGATCTCTGTCTACAATAGTCATCTCCTCTATGTGCGACACTAGATTTCAATGGATTATTCTGTACGTGTACTCAAGTACATACGATGAGACGAGCTTAATCTGCATTTTGCCTGAATCGGATCAGATCATTCTCTCATAGACGAGTGACGCGGCGGTCCTGAGTGCTCGCGAACTCTCAAGCGTCCAGTATGTGCGCGCGCCAACCTTCTGTTCGTGCGGATATGACATCAGACTGGATTCTGTAGCGCTGTCGAACTAGAAACCCCATGTCTTGCCTGTTGTGTATAGTGCTCCGGAAATGTATGTTGTGAGTTGATGATGTGAAGGAAATCCTTCCTTCCTGAGCAATTAGAAAAGCCTTGTGAAGAACCCTCCATCATGTGTAGGTTCTTAACTGTATGAGTGGGCGGAGCCTTATGTTATATGTCGAGAGAGTTCCCATATTGCTCCACTAATTTCTCGCAGGGCATTAATGTCGCTTTCGCCGAATTTGAGCTCATACACTGGTTATATGAGTATCACGCCCTGGTCCGAAAAGTTAACACCCCCACCTCAAACCATTCTGTTACTGTCCTAACTCCACTGCCACATCATCAATAAGTCAACCCTACTGTCGCAGTCTCAATTCATAAGTAGACACGGACTAATATATCTCGCCTCGTTTCGCCTGCCCCCCACTCGCAACCTGCTCAAAAATGCCGTCCCCCCCATTCGAGATGCCCCCCCGGTCGCGTCACAGTCCTTAAGTTCAACCTCGGGAGGTTCATTGATTGAAGATTCGACGGATTTACAAACTTTAAGCTCTCTCTTGATTTCTGGTATAAGTAATTTCCGTGATCTTTTTAGTGTCGGCGAAGGATTATAGTGAGTAGAGATCCTGAGAAGGAGAGTATCCCCTATGGGTCATAATATGCTTCATTCAACTTCGATGAAGTATAGATACATCGGCTAGAGCAAGATCAATGGTATCCAGCTTCTTCACAAAAGTAAGAAAATCACTATCCCGAAAAAGGTGAAGATCTGTTCCTAAGGTGAGAGCTCGCGCGAGAAGAATTTTGAAACTATCAGATCGGTTTTCGATGGCAAAGGATTGCCATATGCAATTTCGTCGGGAAAATCCTAATACTTCTTGTGAGTATCTTCACACGTAAGCATCTTATAAGATCAACATTTCTAAACGATGATTGTTATACGAAAATGAAGAGTATCAACCACATTTAAGGGTCAAAGATTGATCAATCGTTCTAAGAATTATCTTCCTTCTTATAAACATCCAATTAAAGCAGAGGCGTCTAAGATAAGGTCCTCCCCGAGTTGTCTATGGTACTCGAGGATCGGGCTTATGAAATCAAGAACAACAAAATCGGCCGGAAAATAGAACTTTCCTACCTTGACAAAAACATTCTCGGCTACACCGGCTACACCGGTTGGTTTGGAAATTGTACGGTCGGCTAATTCTAATACCATTTTTGTTTCAGTTAGGCCTGAGAGTTGAAGCTTTTTCCAAATGGATAAAGGCATGAGATTGATACTAGCACCTAAATCGGCAAGGGCTAAGTAACTATCGAACTCTGAAAAATCACATGGAATGAGAAATCGACCGGGGTCACCTAGCTTTTCTGGAAGCTTTTTAAGGACAACCGCACTACAATTCTCATTCAAAGGTGTCTTGGTTAACTCGATTAACTTGTCTTTGTTATTAAGCATCTTTTTGAACATTGGAGCAAACTTTGGCATATGAATGAGAGCATCCGCGAAACTTAGCTCAAAGTGAAGATTACGGAAAATTTCCATAAACTTTGAAGCTAGGATATCATCCTTTTCACGAATTTTCTCTTTTGCAAGTCTTGAAGGGTAAGGCAAACTAGGTTTGGCTTTGTTAGCAACGAAAGAAGGCTCTTCGATTGGTTCTTTGTCTTTGGTTTGTTCTTGGACCAATGGAGGAGGTTGGATGTCTTCGGTGCTCGGTAGCTCCGTATCCTTTGTCACCTCGGGTTCCTTTTCCACCACCGGCGGTGGAATTGGAGGTCCGTCATATGAGACACCACTTCGTGTGGTAATTGCCTTGGCTTCGTTCCTAGGGTTTGGAATGGTATTGCTTGGTAACGAACTTGAACTTGAAGCTTGGTTGCTATGATAACTTTGCATGAAACTAAGCATCATTTGGTTGGTATTGCCTAAATCATCAAACTTGGTGCAAAGGCTTGTTAACAAACTTGTAACATTTGCCATTTGATTTTGCAATCCTTGATTTTGATTTTGCACATTCTTCAATATTGCATCGTTTGCTTTGACGTAGCTTTCAAAATCCGTTTTCAAAACACTATTTGTTGGAGGTTGGTAAGGTAAAACTTGATTGATTGGTGGTTGATTGGTTGGTGTTTGGTATGGTGGAGCTTGATAAACTTGATTTTGGTTGTTTTGACGGTTTTGATTAAAGTTTCCTCCACGGTTTTGGTTGAAATTAGAATTGGTTCCTTGGTATCGGTTTTGGTTGGTTTGGACATTCGGTTGATTGAAACCCGGTGGTTTCATTTGACTTGCCAAATTGGAAGGTTGATTTCTTTGGAGAAAATTACCAACGGCTGCGGTTTGTTGAAATTGTTGGATATTGTCATGAAAAACGGGAAAATCGTTTCCACCTCGAGTTAACGGACAAAGGTTAAAATGGTGATTTGATCCACAAGTGACACATACTTCCTCAACTGCTTTGACGGGTGCAGGAGTAGTAACAACTAAAGCTTTCATTTGATTCATCATTTGGTTCATCTTGATAGTCATCTTATCCTCGAGAGAAGCGGCTATTTGTTGCATATCGAAAGAATTATTAGAAGGTGAAGAATTAGAAAGAGGAGCATCCGTACTCACTCTTGAATCATTAGCACGACTTCTTGAGTAACGAACTTTTGACTTGCTTTCAATAATCGCTAAACCTTCTTGAGGCATTTTGTCTAAGAAATTGCCACCTGCGGCGGAATCTAAGGCATCTTGATCGTTGGAATTCAAGGAATTATAAAAAGTATCGAGTTGGTGTAGTTCCGAGAAGCCATGGTGAGGACATTGACGAAGGAGTCCTTTAAAACGTTCCCATGCTTCATTGAAGGCTTCGTTTGGTTTTTGGTAAAAAGTAATGATCTCATTCCGATAGTAAGTGGTTTTTGAAGGTGGGAAGTATTGATTTATGAATTTTGAAACAAGGTCGTCCCATGTGAGAATTGATCTAGGAGGTTCCTTGTCTAACCAATCTCGGGCTTCACCGTCTAGAGAAAAAGGGAAAAGCAAAAGCTTTACCGAAGTGTTCGGAACTTCGGGATGTCTAAACGTTGAAGTGACCTTGTTAAAAAATCGAAGGTGATTGTGAGGATCTTGTCTACCCGTAAACTTATTGCTTTGCACAAGATTGATTAAAGGTTGTTTAAGCTCGAAATTGTTAGCATTGATCGGTGGAACAACTATAGCATCTTCATATCCCTCGATGGGTGCTTGTAACATTTGGGCCATCGTTCGATTGTCGGCCATTGGAACAACGTTTTGTTCAACAATTGGTTCAACCGGAAGAGTTTGTTGTTGTCGACGTCTTCGAGATTGCGAACGAGTGCGCATAAAAAGAAAAACTAAAAATCAAAAAGCAAAACTTTACACTAATTTTTTTAATTTTTTTTTACAATGAATTTTAACGGTTACACGAAAGAGACTTAAACCAAATAATCAACTACTTCACGGTAGCTCTTGAAAATTGCTTTTCAAGGTGAGCCGTACTTCGTAGAGACACAAATGGCAAGTGTTAAATCTTTGATTACGATTTGGGAACCAACAAGTTCACCGGAAATTGAAATGATAACACCTCCGTTGAGAATGTTATATTTTGGTATTTTTACCAATTGGTGATTTTTATTTCTTAATTAAAAAGGAAGATTTTTTTATATTTTTGATTTTTTTGGATTTTTGAATTATAAAACAAGAATGAAACTTTCGAGGGTGAAAGGATCTTCAAACCAAATCAACAAACACAAAACGTAGGAATCTTAAACACTAGTCCCCGGCAGCGGCGCCAAAAACTGATTGATAGTTTTATATACCTAAAATATATATACTAATATAACTTTAAGAGCAATTAAGAAAATTCCCTAAGGAAAATTCACTCTCAAAAATATATATAATATAATATATAATACGTATATTAAACCGGCCAAATATGATCACCCGGGTCGTTTCCCCAACGACTAGTGAAATTGAAACCTCGTTTAAGTCCGGATTCTGATTTGATTAAGCAAATTGATGATTTGATAATCTAAAGCAACAATTAAAATGGACAATTAAAAACTATTAAACAATTAAACTAATACGGGAAATAATTAAAATGCGCCAAATAAACAAGTAAACTAAATTTTAACCCCTAAAAATGTAAACTAAAATTCTAAACCTAAGATAGGACAAAATAAAATTTTAGAAAAAAGAAAAACATTTTTTTTGGCTTTTTAGCTTAAAAGCTATGAATTTTCTAAAATTTAAACTAATTAAAAACTATAAAAATAATAAAACTATTAAAAATAAAGTCCTAAAAATTTTATAAAAATAACACTAAATAAAGAAAGTGTGCAAAAATTTTCTAAAAATAAAAGCCCTAATTTTTACTTTCTAATTAAAGTCTAATTAAACTAATTGAATTTAAACCCTAATTATTAATTAAAAATATAAAACTATTTTAAAAAACTAACTTAGGGACTAACGGTGCAAAAGAGAAAAAGATTAACTGAGCTTAAGTAACTAACGGGCAAGGACTAACTAAGACACAAATAAAATTTGAAAGTTACACAAACAGTCCCTGAGGCCCAACCCGATAACAACTAAAGTCCAATGATAAGCTCAAATTTTAAAAGTGCTTATCACTAAAAACTTGAAAGAGCAAAGTTGTAAAGGAAGCTAGTGGGGATAAAGTTTATAAAAGCTACTTGGGCTGAAACTCACAAATAAGCTCAATAAGAGCTTATTTTAAGCTGACCTCAGAAAGAGGGGTTTAACCTTTGGTTTTAGAAAATAAGCTATAAAAAACTCAAAATTAGTTCAAAATGAAAAAGGGGAAAAGTTCTAATTAGCTTATGATGAGCTTAATCTATAAATGCAAAGAAAACTAAGCTAGAAGTACTTTTAAACTAATGAAATCAAGCATGAAACAAGCAAACTCAGGAAATAAGCAAGTAACTCAAATTCTAAATAAGCTAGAAACTTTTAAAAAGCTAAACTAGACTCTAAAACTTAAAGAACTTATTAAACTACTTATGATTCATCTATTTAGGCTATAAAATCTAGATTCTTTAGCTAAATTAACAAATTAAAATTCTACTTAAGTTCCTACTGTTTTTGATGTTTTTAGGCTTTTTTATGACTTTTGACAACAAAATAAGCTAAGACAATAAGCTAGAAAACAAAATTTAAGACTTAAACTATATTAAGCTATAACTAATCTAAGTCCTACCTGAATTTAAGCTCCTAAATCCTAATTTGATTTAACTAAAAACTTAACTAAAGGTAGCAGTACAAACTTGTGACAGCAGTACTAACTTTATAGTTAGTACTGGTGCACTTTGTACAAGTGCAGCACTATAGTGCAGGTTTCCTTAAGGGAAGTCCTGCACTAAAACACACTCAAATGGAGTGTATTAACAAAGTGCAAACAAGATCTAAGCCTTGGAGGGCTTAGATCAAAATTTCACAAGGGAAATTTATAGAAATTTGTACCCTGGTGCTAGAACAAGGAATATAAGCTCTAACTTTTTCATTTTCAATATCTAACTTATAAAAACTCTTTTCCTAATTATCTTAAAGGTAAACACAAGTGACTCAAGCAAATTGCACAATTACTTTTGACTTTTTGAGGTCAAACACACTTAAACCAAACACTCCTTAATGTGATTGACAGATTTTAAGAAGCTTATGAAATGCAAATCTTATTAATAAGCATTAACTACCAGATAAGAACTAGCTTAAATCTAACCTAACAAACATGAATCAACAACTATATTAAGCTATAATCTAAGATTAAGCTCATCTCTACTTATTTTTGGTTTTTTAGGAGTTTAATGACAATTATATGAAAATCTAAGATCTAAACTATTAAAAACTAAAACAGATGAACAACTAAGATTATTAAACTATACTAAACACAAATAAGCACTAATAAGTAAAATATTAAGCAAATAAGCAGTTTTACTCTAATAGGCAGTTTAAGCTAAATAAGTAAAGAGACAAAGAATCTAAAAGGAAACTTACTTTAAACTTCAGCTAAACAGAAGCTAATTCTCAAATAACAGCTACAAGCTCTAGCTTATTCATGTGAATAAGCTAGTTTAAGTCCTTGAGAACCCTTCCATGTTTGGTTCTCCTTCCATAAGCTTTCCAATCCAAATGCAAAGGTAATATATAGATATTAAACTGATTTTATAGGTTTAGAGTATGATTAAGAGTAATTAAGCTCAAATCAAAAGCTTATAGACTCTTGAGAGCTTATTATGAGCTTATTGGTTTATTGAATAAGATAGGCTTATTGAGAGAGCTTAAAGGTTGAAAGTAAGAAGAGCTTATGACAACTAAAAACTGAGTTTCATTAATTGAAAACTGAATTACATTACTAGAAAAGGAGATTACAAAAACATTTAAGGAAAATTACATTTAGGTAAAAATACGAAATTAAGCTAGACTAAAAATTACTAAAAAACTAGATGGTGTGTGTGTGAGAAGTGAGGCCTATTTATAGGTGTTTGGTGAAGCTTCCAGACCCTCTTGCCTTGCTCTCCAATCCTTTCTAATCATTGCCAAATGATTTATAGCCGTTTGATCATTGTGTGGATACCTGAGGATTGCTAGCGTGTCATTCTCTTTTGGACGCATTTGTGCTTCTTTTGTGAGAGTTTTAGCACAAAAACCCACATTCCATTGTGCTTCTTCCATTGATCCGTGTCTTAGGACTTGAGAGAACTAATGAGATGCTTTGATTTGACCTTAATAACCCTGCCATTGTGTTTAGGAGAAACTAGCTTTAGGCTTTATGAGACCATTTGGGTGTCCTGTTACAATTCTTAATACCATAGATCACTTAGTCAAGTTTGATGGTAAGGCTGATGAAGGATTTTTTGTTGGGTACTCAATCAATAGTAAAGCATTTAGAGTATTCAATAGTAGAACTAGGATAGTTGAAGAGAACCTGCATGTCCAGGTTAGTGAGAATACACCAAATATTGCAGGAAGTAGACCAAATTGGCTTTTTGATATTGATGAACTAACAAAGTCAATGAATTATAAGCCAATTGTTGCAGGAAATCAGTCTAATGGTAATGCAGGTACAAAAGCATGCGATGATGCAGGTAAAATGGAGACAGTACCTGGCAAAGATTACATTCTGCTACCATTGTGGCCTGCTAATCCACTATTCTCTCAAAGTTCAAAGAGTTCTCTTGATGCTGAATTCAAACCCTTAGGAGATGATGAAAAGAAGGTTACCAAAGAACTAGGAAAAGAAGGTGGTGATTCAAGTAAAGAGGATGAAAGTAATTATCAAGAGAAGGATGATAATGTTAACAGCACTAACAATGTTAATGCTGCTAGCACAAATGAAGTTAATGTTGTTGGTAGAAAATCAAGCATTGAACTTCCAAATGATCCAAATATGCCTGAATTGGAAGATATTGTCTATTCAGATGATGATGAAGATGTTGGTACAGAGGCTGACATGAACAATTTGGATGCATTTATGCCTGTCAGTGTAAAATATAGGATATCATAACACAAGGAAGGATGGAAGAATTGTAGAGAGAAGGGAGAGAATTCTAGTGAGTGAAAAAAATGGAATGGTCAATTCATACAAGTATATGAAACAAATGAGAACCAACACCTTCTATACACTTGGAGAGGGGTATTTATACTTACACCACATGAGGCTTACATACCTATGGGCTTTCTATGGGTCGGGCTCAGGATTACTTGGGATTACTTGGGCTTTAGCCCATAACACGTGACCAATTAGATTACATAAATAAGCCCGTTTACCCATTCTAGCATATTACGACGTTACATAATTGAATCACCGAGACCTAATATTCTTAATGAACGAACTTCCTTGTTCGAATCAATATTTGAGGCTAACAATCTCCCCCTAAGTGAGTTTATTGTGACACTCCTTCGTGAGATCAATGAGATTGCTTTTGTCGTTAAGCTCTTATGATCTTTGTCTCTGTCTACGTTGTATGCTCTCTACTTCATGCTATGTGATCTTTGATCTTGAGCCTTTGTCATTGTCTTTTGACTTTATCTTTTGTTCTGAGATCTTTAAATCGTTTCCTTGCTTGTTTTGATCGCCTTTGCGACCTTGCGATCTTGTGTCTTGACCAACATGCTCATACTTTGCATCATCTTGAAAGCTTGCTAACAATCTCCCTTGATAGACTTGATATCTTAAAGGAAGATCTTGTGTATCAGAGTTTGCGGAAGTCTTTGTCTTTTAGTTTGAGCTTTCTTGATTCTTGAATCTTGATGCCAATAGTATGTCTTTGTAGTTTGAGCATGAGCATGTGGTAATGAATCTGACTTCAGCTGGAATGGGATACCGCTACCATTGTATAACCTGCAAGTTTACATTAGTGATAATCAACAAATATGAACGAGAGTGACTTTGTTACTTCGTCGAATAAGGTTGCAATAACCACAGTTCCCCGTTAATCAGTATAAATACTGCCTGTGATCAGATAGAATTTAAATGAATCTTCTTTACAAGGTTTCGCAGCAGCACTAGCTGTTCTCATTACCGGAGCGTATCAAAGAAGATAACATGGTAAGAGTGAATCAGATAGTTACTATCTTTCTGATTAAGCCGTCAATTCATTTACTGGAACAAGTTTGATTCACATAGAATCGCACCATCGTTTCTTTCCAGTTGACACAAGTTTGATTCATATAGAATCGCACAAGTCACCTACCAAGAGCTTGTTTGATGTTGGCTCAAGCAGGATTTCCATCTTCACGGTGAATACTTAAGTATCACTCGGATGTTCTGGAAATACCACAAGGATAAAGCGTAGGACTCTTGTTAACAGCTTGTGAACTTATTGGTGTTCAACAAGTGTTTGTAATGGAATGTGTCCTAATGAGATTTATTTATTGATCTCTTGGCTCTAGACTCGATTAGTGCGTTTTGGTTTTAGTACTCGAAGGCTGGAGCAGACTGCCACCTATTCAATATCAACTAACTTGGAGTGAGAAAGTAAATAGAAGTCGTGTGTATCTCCGTGACAAATGAGACAAGTTTCTGTTGAAAGAAACTTGAATGGCTAGGAAGGGTTGTGCATTGCATCACAGGGTCCATGATGCCGTCTTCAATATCAAAATTTATCTTTGTGAAATCTGATGGATTATGTATTGACCCGGTTTCTGCCTAAGGTTGTATGGAGGGCTTCTTTCTTTTCACCCTTTATCCTTACATTTCTTTTTCATTCTTCAACCCCTTCAATGCTTACCAAGACGTCATTACTAACACCTTGTTGTGATTGTTCTAGTGTTAGATCAATCTTAGTCAGCATTATTCTCATATACTCATTCATCTCCAATCATAGCTAAGGACTGCTATTTCTAACTATGATATGTCCTTGGGTAGATCCCTCCGGTTTTGGTTGGATCATAGGACTAATACCTAACCTATCCACCTTATGACTTCAGAATCGTCATGAATTAAGATGTTGTTGGGTATGAGATCGTAACCATAAAACCTTTTTCGAAGAGTATCAAGCACTTTGAGTCGATTAGATCACTTATTATTTTCAAGATCACATTTTAAATACATTTCTCCCCTTATGTTAAATACTAATTCACTTAGTTTTTGAAATACATTGTGATTAAAATTAGTCATGAAAATTTTGTGGGAAAACTTTTATTTTAAGCATGAATTATATGGAACATTAACTTGCTCCCCCTCAATTTTACATATGTTTGACACCAAAAAATGATACCAAGTTGTAAAATGAATATAAAATTGAGGGTTAGCATTGTTGAGCACACAATTTTAAAAGATTATGAATTGTCATTGAAGAATTCTTAAAAAATTGTGCTCAAACACTTAATCATCTTATAACATATAATCTATTGATTAGTCATTATTATTCTAGATTTGTTATTGAGACTTCTTTATAATGTGTTGAATACATAAGAATTGTCATGTGATGATGTATCCAACAACATTAAAACATTGTTTTTTCAAAAACTCCCCCTCATACATTGACTCATTTTCAATAATGACACCAATTGTAGAAGAATTATCTTGTAAAACTTTATGAGGGAAGGAGTGTTGAACACACAATTTTGAAAGATTATGAATCGTCAGTGAGAAATTCTTGAAAAATTATGTTCAACTTTTTGAAAAACCAAATGCTAGAAGACTTCTCTTCTAACGCTAAGGATAAGCGCACTTATGCGTACACTCTCATTTATCGTTCGGGTCCGAGTTGCAATCTGAGAGTGATTACAAGTCATGAAGAAAAATTAGAAATGACATGTTTTGAAAGCATTTGAAACTCTTGCTCGAAATTTATTTACACACCCGTGTCAATGTTAATCGACATTTCTAGGCACGTAAATGTTATCGATTCCAAGAGACATGTCGAGAAGATTCTTTTTGTGAAACATTTTTTGATTTTTTAATTTAGTATTTTCTTTTTGAAATTTATATTTTTATATTTTTCTTTTTTTATGAAAGTATTTACATGTTGAACTCAACATTGTTATGTGATGGTGGAATAGTAATTTTAACTCTTGTCGTGATGTAGTTGTCTTGTCTGCTAGAGGGTGAAAAGAAAGAAGCCCTCTATTTGTCTAGATGTCAACCTTGGTTGTGATAGATGTGAATATCTTTCCAGTAGGAACCTATCTAAGACCAACTGTCTTGAAAATTCTACCCGTTTGTTTCCACCTAAGAAAAGATCTAGGAATCATTGTTTTCTCATGCACAGTGGAAGTCTTTTTGATTGAAAATCTATGTCCTGTAAGGATTTGTCTTTCTGGTTTCTTTGCAAAACTTATGTGCTCTACGGGGTTGTTTTTGTTCGTTGTCTTATTGGATGGAACTTTAGCACGTGAGTTGACTTCATTCAGGAATTTTGTTACACAATGATCATGATTTGCATTAAAGACATATTTTTGACATGTCGAGCAAACAAAATGTTTGGAGTCAGAAAAGTTTCTAGAATTCCTAGAGTGTTCTGCTACGGGCATTGTCTTTGTCGTTATGAAACTACTCTTGTATGCATGCCAATTCCTAGATGTTTAAGTTTTGCTCCTAGGTTTTGGTTTGCTAGCATTAGCTGTGCTTTGTGATCTAGTAGAAGGTATCACACTAGGTTTGGAATTCCTACCTATGTCATGTGTCTTGTTCTTAGCTTCCTCTAGGTAGTGATTATGAACCATGTCATTTGAGCTAAATCTAGGCATGTTCTTTGAACTATTCCTAGAGTTGCTAGATGCAATCACGTGATGAGGTTTTGCAACAACAGATTCTCTTTCCTTAGGCAAATAATGTGTAGTGACTAGTTTTGACAAATTGTTATTCACATCAACTTGGGAGGCAAACCGCTGTTTTATAATTCTAGGTCGCTCAGACTTAAACGCAGTCGGTTGTCTAACAACTGATTTTTTTCTACGTGGTAGTAAAACCGGTTTCCCTAAGATTGATGATTTTGCAAACTTAGTATCACACTATTTCCTGTTAATTTTCTTAACTTATTTTTTAATGCTGCAATTGCAAATCCTTTTTCTTGAAGTTAAGCTTTGAAGTCAGCATTTTGAGCAATCAAAGAAGTTGTGTGTTCTATAGTCTTAGCTCTCGTTGTCTTGATAGAATCAGACAACTCTTTGTAATGCCTTTTTAAAGTCTCATTTTCCTTAAGTAAGATAGCCACTTTGTGTTCTAATTTGATGTTTATTGTTTCAATTACATGTATGTCATGTTTAACCTTGGCTTCATTACTTTTTTACTTTCAAAAATTGACCATGTTGCCCTTCTTTTAAAACTTGATTTTGATATTTAAGTTCAAGATTAACACAATGTGCTTCCATTCTTGAGAAATCTTTTTGAAATTGGGCAACGGTCCTTTTGAGACAAATATTTTTAGACTTTAGAGATTGATTTGAAAGTTTAGTTGTTTGGTTATTAGTTAATTTAGCAGACAAAGGATATGTGTCATGACATTGTTCAGCATTCTGGTCAACCTCTCCTTCATTATTGAGTTCAGGTTGCGTAGTATGCTATTGTCCTATAGCAAAGATATTGATTTTAGCAGTCATTTGTACCTCAGCCATTGTGTTGATCCCAAACTATGATTGATTATTTAGCTTGGATAAATCCAAAATAACAATGGTAGAAACTTTGTGTCTATATTAAAGAGTATGTGGAATCTACTCTTTAATGTAACAGTAAATATGATTGAACAAAGATGTAACAAAAAGCTTCAATATTATTAAGATCAATAATACGAGTACTCTGTCTAGTACTAGGGTTTACAACCTTGAAGCTATTACTATTGTGCATACAACTCTATAACCTAGGATCTCCTTTTATACACCAAGGAGTCCTTTACAAGATAACTACAAATCTTCTATAACTCTAATCTTATATGAATATCTTTCTAACTAAATAGAATATACACTGAATAAGTTAATACTTATCACTTCATACGTCTTCATCTCTTTAGCAGTCTTAAGTCTTCATGCAACAGTCTTAACTCCTTCAGCATTGTTAATTTAGTACTGGCAGTACTAACTTTCTTCTAGCAGTACTAACTAGTTAGTATTGCCAGTTGTAATCTTGAGCAGTACTAAGTCTTTGGCTTGGCAGTACTAAGTGTATGAGTTTAATTCCCAACAATCCTCCCCTAAACTTGTGATTTACCTTCAAATCTATAAGTTTATCAGAATTAAACCATTTGTGCTGAGAGGATGCTTCCAAACACTTTATTATCTTGGTCTGTTTGCTTGTATGAAGATTTTTCTTAGATGCTCATTTGCCATCTTTGAATGTTGTTCTACTAACAGCCTGTTAACCAACATTAAAGTCAGAACTCCTTTTAACAATGGATATTCTTTCTCTACCAGCATGAAAATATATGTTCCTCTCTCTGTAGACACATGATGAACCCCACATGTATCATATAATCTCCATTTCAATGGATCATCCATATATCTCTGAAGTTTCAATAGTGTATCATCAGTATTAGGTTCAAACAACCTCTTCAATTCAACCTATAATGTTCTTTCTTTGTCATCAGTAGGTTCTGTTGAACTGAATCTTTCTTTAACCAAATTCCATAACATCACCAAGTCATCCTTGTCAAATACTTTCAACATATCCTTAAAGAATTGATATGCTTCTGTATGATTACCAACCCTGATGATCTTCTAATATTTTCTAGATTCTTCAGTGTAAACCTCCCAGTCAAAATGATTGGATATTTGACCTGTAAGGCTTCAACATAAACTTCTTCCACTGGAACTACCATCATCATTTGTTGTAAATCCTCTTATGACAATTCTTTTTCCTCTTCTTCTGGTTGTTCTTGAACTGATCCTGAAGCTTCATTAGTCTTTTGTCTCTTTGAACCTTCATGATCAAGTTCTACTTCTGTAGCCCTTTTAGAACTTCCAACTTCTGCAAAATCAATAATTGTTGCTTGTGAACTTCCAACTGCTAACTCTGATGCTCTTCCTCTATCTTTAGTCTCCACGGGTACAAAAGTGTTGACATTCTTCATTGTAGTTTCAAATAATTCCTTGAGCTTATCAAAAGAATATCTTTTCAACTGCTGCAGTGTATGATCTCCCATGAGCTTGATGTAATTAATCATATAATTCCTCTATTGAGCTTGTGTCATGGGCTTGTTCCTCTTTACTTCAGCTTTCTGTACAGCAAAATATTTCTTTCTCTAATTAATAAGATCTACAAGCATATTTGCTTGATCAACTTCACTATACTTGTTCCTTTCCTCTTCTTGTAGTCTTCTAGATAGCTCTTCATCAGCTTTAACTCTTGCTCTAATGTTTTCCCATTCTTCCTTAGTAAAAGATTGTGCTGCTTTATGAACTCTAGCCATCCTTTATCTTTCTTCTTCATCCAGTTCCTCTTGCAGTCTCACTGCTGTATTATGACCAAGCCTCTCTTGTTCTTGCTATTATTTAGTTCTCTTAGTCTGTTCATCCTTATATTCCTCCATTTTACCTTTACCTTTATCTTTGACTACAATTGGTGAAGGAATACGGATGTTAACCTCTTGAACTATACCAGCAGTACTAATTAGCATTGATGCACCAGCAGTACTAACTGATTCTTCAGCAGTATTAATTCCACCACTACGAGTACTAACTGCCCTTCTTCTTCTAGTATAAGTGTGAACATTTGTTTTAGCTGCATCTGCAAGAACTTTAGCTGCACTAAGAACTCCCAACTGATCTTCAGGTTGATCTTCTCTCTGTGTAAGAGTAACCAAAGTAACTCCTGCATCTTTATCAATTTCTTCTATCATCCTCCCTTGTTTGGAAGAATCCTCTGAATCCTCTTCATCATCTGAAACAACAATTTTGGCTCTCCTTATGGAATGTCTTGTCTTGACAGCCTTCTCTAACTTCTTCACCTTCATGATAAGCTTGGTATAAGCAGCACCATATACTTGCTTAGTTTTCTTCAAATCTGCCTCCAAGCTTTCCACTTTCTTGGACAATGTTGTACATAAAACCATCAATTCTTGTAGTGTCATACTGCCCTCATCACTTCCAAGTGTGTGAACTCTTGGGAGAGGTGAATCACGAGGCGGTGTAGGTACCCTCTCAGACCTAGTCTGAGCAATGGAACCCCCTATGGATTTTTGGCACTTGGGACTACCACCTACACCAATTCCCTAAGGAAGAGGCACATTAGGTATTGACGTGGATTGGGTCCTATTAATGTTACCACTAGCCTGCTCTGCATCTAAGCTAGCAGTAGTAGTGGTATCCCTTTCCACTCTGTCATCCCATTCCTCATAGATAGCCTCATCTGGTATATTAGGTATAGGCTCACTAGTCTGAGGTAACTCTGTGACCTGGTTTAAGGCTTGCCTAGGTGTTTGAGTCTTTTGGTGTGATGATGATACAACATTAGGGATTGGTTCTTCATTAGTAGGTTGAGCAATAGAAGGTGGTGGTTGGGGTTTTGAGGGATGTCCTGAACCTTCACCCACTTCTTCTTGAATTACTAGCATGCTTAGAAACAAAGGTGTGTGTTCCCCAGAAAAACCTCTTTTCATATTGCTAAAAAGTTTTGGAGTTAAATCAGGAGAAATATATTTTATGTTGTGGGGATTAAGGAATCTTTTGTTCTTGTCCAAAAATATTTGAATAAATCTTTGATACATTAAAAATTTATATTTACTATCCAAGTTTTTCACCATACCATCAAAAATCAATTTAGAAAGGTGAAAAGTTCTATTTGTGGCCAAGCAAATAATAGCAGTTGCTATATTGCTACTAAATTGTTCCCAAGAAGTTTTCTTAGGGCTAAGACAGTGTAGGATGGTATGGATCAAAAATCTCCACTAAAGGGAAAATTTGCCTTTTTGAAAAGTTAGTTTATTATCAGTTAAAACATATCCCATCAGTGAGAGTTAATTAAAAATTTTAGTAGTTGGCAAAACACTAATACCATCTACATCTGCTAATTGGAGATGTCTCCTAACAGATGCTTCAGTAACAGTAAATTCTTTGCCATCAATTGTGGTAGTTATTTCTTGTTTTCCATTATCAACTGTTCTGACAGTAGTAGTCTGCCAAAACTTTTTGATGAGAGAAACATAGATAGTAGGGTTCTTAGTAAGAGCATACCTTATATGACTACCATTAAGAAAATCTACTATCTCTTGGAATCCTCCACTCCCAGATGGTTTCTTTAGATAAGCAACCATGTTGTGTTTGTATCAGAATTCCAAAATTCTCCATTGTTGATTAAGAGAAGTTCGATTAAGGTCTGGGATAGGTTCGTTTATGAGAGTATATGTGTTGAACAAAAGCAATTAAGATTATATGGAGAGCACTTAATGTTTTGGTTGGACCGACTGAATAAACTTGATTCTTTATCTTGAGAAAGTCTTATGAGTGAAAGAAAGATCAAGAATTATCCAATTAAAGGAAACCTATAATCAAAGTTGTTGGCAAAAATATCTCAACGGCTATATTTAATTAAGGAAAATCTGTTATGCTCCAAACAGTATTAACGGTAGCCTAGCAGTACTAAGTTTAGCCTAACAGTACTAAATAATTCTTAGCAGTACTAAGTTTAGCCTAACAGTACTAAATAATGCTCAGCAGTACCAAGTTTAGACTAACAGTACTAAATAATGCTCAGCAGTACTAAGTTTAGCCTTGCAGTATTAACTTTTAAGGTACTAGTTTTAACCTCAATTCTGTTCCAAAAGGCATTTCCATCATCAATGTTGATTCTCACAAGCTCTCTTTATGTTTTTAAGCTCACTGTATCTCTCAATTCTTTTGCTCACTGAAACACTCTGTCTGTTTTTATTTCATAAATCTCTCTTTTTGTTTTTGAACTCACTACATCTCTCTTTATAGTTTTTGAACTCACTATATCTCTCTTTTCTTTTAAGCTCACTTTTTCTCTCTATCTGTTTTTGCTTTCTCTCAAACCTCATAGTATTAACTATAATAGCAGTAGTAATTAACCTCCCATCAATCAATGCTTTATAGGTTAAGCATTTCAATACTTGCAATTAGATATTGAAATCTTCCAACATCAAAAGCTTTTGTGAGTAAATCAGCAACATTGTGATTAGTGTGAATCTTAATCATTTGAATAAGCTTCTTCTCATTGGAATCTCTGATGAAGTGATGTCTAATCTCAATGTGCTTAGTCTTTGAGTGAAACACTGGATTCTTAACTATGCAGATGGTGCTTTCATTGTCAATGAAAATCTTGGTATTCATGAAGTTGTATCCATAATCCAGCATTTGATTTTGAATCCAGAGTACTTGTCCACAGCAACTAGCAGCAGCTACATACTCTGCTTCAGTAGTAGAGTTGGCAACTATGGTTTGCTTCTTGCATTGCCATGAAATCAATCTTCTTCCAAGAAATTGACAACCTCCTGTTGTGGATTTCCTGTCTAAACTTGCACCAGCATAGTCACTATCAGTATAAGCTTCCAAGTCAAATGGTGAGTCCTTAGGATACCAAAGGCCCAATTTAGGTTGACCTTTCAAGTATCTAAAGATTCTTTTCACAGCATGAAGATGTGAAACTTTAGGTGTGACTTGAAATCTTGCACAAGCACATACAACAAACATTATATCAGGCCTAGAAGCTGTTAGATACATCAATGATCCAATCATTGATCTATATAAGTGAACATCAACATCTTCAGCTTCTGCATCCTTGAGCAATGGCTTTGAAGTCTCCATGGGTGTACTTGCTTACCATCCACATCTTCACCTCTTCATCCATGATCAATGCCATATTAGTCCCTCTATTGGAGTGCTTGCTGTCTTCACAGTGACAAAATCAAACTTTTTCAATATATCAGCCACATATTTGTCTTGACTAATAAAGATTCCATCCCCCTTCTGTTGTACTTGCAATCCTAAGAAGAAAGTGAGCTCCCCCATAGAACTTATCTAGAATCTTTTGTGCATTATCTGCTCAAACTCATCATATAAAGACTTCTTTGTAGACCCAAAGCTGATATCATCAACATACACCTGCACTAACAGGATATCACCTCTGTCCTTCTTGATGAACAAAGTCTTATCTATAGTACCTCTTCTAAAACCATTTTCCAATAAGTAGGTAGACAAGGTCTTATACTAGGCTTTAGGAGCTTGATGTAGACCATATAAAGCTTTTTCCACCTTATAAAACTTTGTCAGTAACTATGGATCTCAAACCAAGAGGTTGGCACAACTAAAACCTCCACATATAATAGCACCATATAAAAAGGCACTCTTCACATCCATCTAGTACACAATAAACCCCATAAATGATGCATAGGCCAAAAATAACCTGATTGCTTCTATCCTACCAACAGGAGCAAAAACCTCATCATAATCAATTCCTCCTTCTTGGGTATAACCTTGTGCCACCAGTCTTGTTTTGTTTCTAACTACAATTCCTCCTCTCATCTACTTTTTTTCTATATACCACTTAGTTATCCAATAGCCCTCTTGCCTTTAGGAAGCTCCACCAGAGGACCAAACCTTTTGAAGTTTTAAATTGCAGAATCTCCTCTTGCATAGCTTTATTCCAGCTTGAATCAGTCAAAGCTTGAATCACCTATTAGGTTTTTGTTGAAGAAGAAAACCGGTCAAAAAAGCAGTTTGATAATCATTTGATTTGTCTTCTCTGCTTGCTAATGTAGCTGACCATAGCATTTTCTTCAGAAAAATTGATCATTCTCCTTGTTTTGATTGATAATTAGGTCTTCCAATGATCTGTTCATTAGGAATGAACTTTGTTAATTCTGGTTGTGGGAATAGGTGCTGACAATTATGGTTGTCTCCAAATTGGTGTTTGAGGTCAGACTCTGCACCACATCTTCATCATCATATGCTTCCATCAAAATGCAGTTTCCTTCAAAGATGGCATACTAGGATCATTAGAACCTAAAATAATAATATTTATACTACCAGTAATAAATATATGATACAGGCAGTATAATACTTGCCCAACACTATTAATATCATAAGTACTGCTATCAGTCCTTTCATGATCAAGACCTTCATCTCCTTGCATGATTCATCAATCATCAACCATATCTTCTGAGTTTCTGATTACTAGAAGAGAGTGTAAGAATCAGAAGGCAGAATGGTATCATTAAGTATTCATGATAAGAGCAGTTCTCCTGTCCAGCTTGCCCTGCATAAAAATTAGTCTTATATACATGCTCAACATTAGTTTTGATTTCGCTGCAGTAACTGGCTTATAATTCATAAGAATATATCAGTGAATCAATAACAAGAGCCATTCGGACCACTTCCTACAACATTCGATTATTTTTCTAGAAATTTAATTATGCATGATTCTCTTCACCTTTCTGGTATCTAGAGTTTAAATACCCTAAATGCCTTACTATTTACAGAGTATCCAACCAAGAACCCTTCATCAGCCTTCCCTTCAAACTTGCCTAGATGATCTAAGGTATTCAAGATAGTAACAGGACACCCAAAAGGTCTCATGAAGTCTAGATTTGGTGATCTACCAACTAAAAAGATCATAGGTGTCTTTGTAGAATTATACTATTGAGTGATTATAACAAAACAAGATTAAAGATGAGGACCTACACGACAAAAGGGGTATTTTTGTTATGAATAACATTAATGCTGATTGAAGATTTAGTCAAATAGATTTAATGCTCACTAAAAGATAAGAGCAACATTAATGCTGATTGAAGATTAGTCAAATAGTATTTAATGCTGATTTATAGTTTCCTAATTTTATTTGATCTTATCTTGTCTTTTAAACCCTAACCCCTCTAGTATAAAAAAGATGAGGTAGTCTTCTAGGTTTATGATTCGTTCAATTCACATGTAAACCAAAAAGGTATATGTGTGTACTCAATGGCTTCCAAGTCCTTAGAAGACGCCTAGGATTATAGTTAGCTTATTAGTAGCTTAGTAGTATAGTAAGCCACTATGATTGTTTTATTTGTTATTCCGCTGGATCATGGTTATGATATCCTAGATGAGCTAGATCGATTTTCAACATGTGGTATCAGAGCGGGTTGCTCTTGATATCTAGGATTCAAGGTTTTATGTCCGAAAGAACCAAGAAGAATCCATAAAACCGTTTTAGGTTTTTTATGTTCGTCACTTTCTGGGCAGCCATGGTAAAACGGTCATAACTCATTCGTTAACCGTTGGATCTTCACGACAATTCAACTAAGGTTCTACACCCAACTAATCTTAAAACCCCCCCATTTCTGACCAGAGCGATCCGTCAAATAGAACTTTTTATAAAAAGGATATGCTATGACGAATAATGGCTGCAGAAATGGTAATATTTTTAATTTGATATTTTTGGTGATTCAAGAATAAAGCTTTGAGATTCGTAATATGTTATGAAGATGATAGTTGTCCGCAAGCTGCTAATTACATCTGGTAATAATAACGGGTGAGTATTATTATTGTTTCGACTGGCTTTGGTGAGGAGGTCCGACGTACGCGACCAACAATGAACCCTAGCTGAGATGTAGTTAGTATGACTTGGAGGAACTAGATCGACATGATTATTGCAAGTCGAATTAGTTTTCATGATTGATTTCATGAAGCACGACATATTTAAAGAACAGCAGATATTGTGTGATTGTGACAAGAAACAAAGCTGCTAAGGAATCACCTTGTTCACTTAGTACGCACATATAATTATAAGTACCATCAGAAGAAACGAGTTAAACTGTTGCTGTTATGTTGTAACCGCAGATTATAGACAGAAACTGCGACGACTCCATTGACAGAAAATTACTGTCACTAATGCTTGGGAGGAAGAGCAGATTGGATTTAGTGACAGTTTTTTGCAACAGTTTTTGTGATAGCTTAGTGACTACTTTGTGAACAGTTTTGGACAGAAAGTTGGTCACTAAATGGCAGTTTTTAAGTTTTACCGATTGATAGACCATCTTGCTTGTCTGATATATCAATATTCACCATGTATAGTGGTAGACAGATATCGGACGACACACACTTTTGGACGTGTTTGGATCTCGGACGATGATGTGGATAAAGGCTCGTATTGGTGATTATTTTTTTTGATGACATTTGGTGCAATAGTCTTTGAAACGGGTAATGCACATACGGATGCAGCGATTACGTTAAATATGCGACAAGGACATCTCTTTTGATGACAAAGTTGATGGACACTTAAGATTGCAGTCATTGTGCCGCCTACGTATTTGATAAATTGACTATTTCATTTTGCAGAATTACGTGAACATGGGCTAACATACTATTCGTAAAAGTTGAATCGCGTGTGTTAACAAAAGTTTTGAACACGAGTGGACGATTTTAAAATCTACATAGAGTTTACGCTACCAACTAAGCTGCATAAAATGTGTGGTTCTCGTAAAGTATGGCTGATGGAAGCCACCAATGATCTTCTTAATGATTACAGTTTGTAAGCTAATTAAGTTCGAGTTTCAAAAATGGTAAACATGTTCGTATGAGGAAGCATATTTTTGATTATTTGATTTAACCATCTACAAGCACTCCTATTTGTAGGTTATGACAAAAAGGGGAAAGTGCCTGGATTCAGTGGAAGTTCTTCAACAATATAGCTCAGTGAAGCTTGTGCTTATTGTTTGGTCATTATCAACTAGGGGAAGATTGTAGGAATTATGACTTTTGATTTGATTATGACAAATCATATTTAAAGATTAGAGGACCTACAATACAAAGCTGGAAGTAACATATGCAGATTGAAGATTAGTCAAATAGTATTTAAGAGCTCAAGTAAAAGATAAAGATCCAACATTAAGGCTGATTGAAGATTAGTCAAAACAGTATTTAAAGTTGATTTATAGATTCCTTATTATATTTGATCCATATCTTGTCTTGTAAACATGAACCCCTCTAGAATATAAAGAGGGTAGGCGTCTAGGTTTATGATTTAGTCAAATCACAAATGTAAAACCTAAAGGGTGTGTTATGTACTCAAGTCGTTAATCATTTGTAAGACGCCTAGAATAGTAGTTAGCTATTAGTAACTTAGTAATTATAAGTAAGCATTGTATCCTGATTCAAAAAACAATGAAATTCTTAAAGTATTAAAAGTAACACCTTGTTCATAACAATATCAATTTTATATGTTATTCCGCTGGATCATGGTTATTAATTCCTAGATGACAAGATCGATTTTCAACAGTCTTGTTATGAGGCTTGATAAATAAGAACTCTATTCTAAACAAAGGCAATCGTAATTAATTGCTTCAGCCAAAATGTAGTAGGTAATTTTGAATCTGATATGCAAAGTCCCCTAGCTGCCTTTGTTATTGTACTATTCTTTCTTCAGCTACCCATTTTGTTTTGGATACTTAGTACCACTAAAATCTCTCTTGATTCCTTTCATCTTACAAAACTATTCATTTCACTATTTAATAACTCATTTCCAATGGCACAGTCTAATAATATTAACACTATAATTATTTGGTTTTCTATGCTTGTGATTAAAAGTTTTAAGATCCACAAGTCTCATCTTAGAGGCCAAAAAGCAAACCAACTAAACCCTACTAAAGTCATCATGACAACAAGAAAAAATCTTTTATTTAGACTCTTTATAAATGTTGGACCAAACAATTCCATGTGCAACATTTGTAAAGGCTGGCTGATAGAGCTCACAAGCTTGGTCTTACAAGAGGCTTTGTGTTGCTTTCCTTTTTGACAAGCGACACAAATTGGTCATTTACAAAATTCTTAAAGGCAAACCTCTAACAAGTTCCCCTTACAAGTTTTTTTATAGTTTTTTAAAGTTTTATGACAAAGCCTCCTAAGCCATATATAGACTCAACATTGTACCTTCAATAAACAAGACAAACCTCCTGAGTAACAACATTCTTTTAGACAAGAACTGTACATGTTCTCTGTCCCATGAATTTTAATCAAAACTTGAACTTATCATCAAGTACTTAAAATTAGGAGATAGCACAAGACATTCAGTCTCTTGAAAAGACCACTGAAATTTCTTGTCACACATTTGTGAGACAGAGAAAACGTTAAACTTAAGTTTCTTTATAAAGTATGCATCTTCAAAGTATAATTTATCAGTTCTAATTTTACCCTTTCCAGTTATTTTACCTCCTTTAGAACTTCTCCAAATGCAACAAATCCCCACAATATCTTTATAACAGATAGGTAGAACTGTTCCCTTGTACAAAGTCTAGAGCATCCATTGTCAAAAATCCCTTAATCCTTTAAAGCATATTGTGGATTACCCTGCACTCAAAATAAGATAATTAGTTTCTCTTGGGGACCTAAGCCATGGTTGACTTGAGTCTGCCTTGTGGATCAACATAGTCAAATCTTTTAAGCATGTATGATCTACTCTCTTTGGAGATATGGTCAATAACAATTCCAAGTTGGTCACCAATCCACAGTGCTGATGACTAAACAGCATTTCCACAGTCCCCCCAGAACAACACTAACTACTGCTTTGTCCCAGTAGAATGTTACATTGATTACCGTAGTCAGAAATTAACTTTTTTCTTTAAATCATTTGTTTTTTTAGTTTTGTTACTTTGAATAAAAAGTCTATTAACTAAAGAATTTGTTACTTATGAAAAACATTTGAACTTGGTTTTGCACCATACACATTGGACAAGATGCAGCAGAATAACATAACTGTAAGTACTAATTGATATGGCTGCTCTAGGTGGAGCTTGCTTAGCAGTATAACTGTAAATTGCCAGACTTGATAAGACTGTAGTTGGAATAAAAATATCTTTTAGGATGTGGGTGAGTCAATTTATTTTGGTGATTCACCCTCTGAGCATTGTTTCATACTGGTCTAACTTCCCTTTAACCAGTAATCCTTCTCATATTATTCAACACAGATTTTCCAACCATTTTATTCTCATAAAAGTTAATGTCCTTGATTAAATGGTTAAGACTTTCACATACAAAACAAGCTTTCTTAATGAACTCAAAACCAATTCTAGTTTCTAAGTCAATATTTTCCATTCTAAATCTTTATCAACCCAAGGACTCTCCTCTTATATCCTAAGGTTTTCAGCTTCACATTAAACACTTCAATTTTTATCAGATGACCAACATGACATACCATTTTCATTCATTTGACAATTAAAACCAACACCAGACTTGTTATTGACACTTATTTGACTGTTTACCAGTTTAGTTAGCTTCATAAATGATGTTTCAAACTTTTCTAATTTTAGTTATTTAAATCATCTTTTTCTTTTAAACCTTTGCTAACTGTTTTTAAGCTCTGTTATAGAATTATCTCTTACCTTAACATCATATTTCAAAAATGCAATGTCTTCCTCAAAAATAGCTTCATTTTTTTATGAACAACAATTCTAGCTTCTAATGATTCTAAGCCTAATTTGATAACCTATAATTTCTAGATTAGATTTTTTAAGTGCATCACGCTGTTGATCATACTATTTTTGAAGAGTTTCATTTGATTTTAAGCAATCTTTAGAGCAAGTATGTACCTCAGAGTCTGAAATTGATGAACTGGATGAACCTGATGAAAAATGGGCCATTAAAGCAAAGTATGTGGGTCCTTTTTCAGCCTAAAAGCTCCAATCATAGCCACATATCCCATCTTGAACAACCAAGGCATTTACAAGAGTCTCCACTGGTACAATCCTTCTTGGAGTATCTCTATTTCTATTCCCTTGATTCCTTGGTGCCCTGCATTCTCTAGCAAAGTGACCTCTCCTATGACAGTTGTAACATTCAACCTTTGTCTTATCAAAGCCAACAGTTTCTTTGCCATTGAAATTCAGATTCCTTCCTGTCTTCTTTAAGAATCTCTTCACCCTCATGGTAAGCATGGCCACCAGCCATTTGAGATCCATCTCTTCAAGATCATCAGTATCAATCTGCTCCAGGTCTTCATTGTCCATCTGTGGACTATTAGATTGATTAACAAAGAAGGAAAACATGAAATCATCAGCATAGGTTGAGGAAGGAGCTTGTCCCTGTGAGCTAGCAGCAGAAACTTCATGAGCAATATTAACTGCTTCATTAGTACTGCTAGTGTTTTTTGAAGATACGAAAGCCACATTATGAGAGTTTGAGCTTGAGCTTGATTAGATT
>BQNB010061817.1:14995-36328 GCA_026074375.1 Tanacetum coccineum
TACTTTTTGCCCAAGTTAACTTGTTTGTAAATGAGTATACAAACCAAGTACCAACCAAGGGCGATGCACCTGGAAAACCGCATAGGGCCTGGACCATGGCGCATTAGATTATTATTGCTCCGTTTTACCTAATATCACAGCTACGATTAGATCCTTATTACTATATTTTCCTGCTGCTAAAGTTACAACTGTATCTTTCCACAAATAAATTTTCGAAAAAAGCAAATTGGGGATACATACTTGTACCAGATAATTAACCGCACTATCAATTCCAATCGTCAATGCAAACACCTAATCACACAACAAAATCATCACTAATTCATAACCAAAATTGAAATACCAAAATCCCTAAAATCAAGCTGAGATCATTACCTTTAATCATAATTTTAATTAGAAGCATAATTATTCTCATCTTGTTGTTGTGTTTAATCAGAAGTCGTCATCACGAAACCAATGATGAAGATCATACATGATCAAAGCATACCTTAAGTAGATTAATTTGTTCTTATTGAATTGGTGGAATTGAAGAGTGGGTTTTGAGTTTTAAAAATTAAAATCAGATGATAAGTTTGAAAATCAAAAACTGAACATAGTGAATGAATAATTGAATATAATAAGTTTGAAAAGGCGTAACTGTCGATCGAATATGCTGAGCCGTGGAGAGAAATTGTAGCAGGGATTTTAGGAAAGTTCAAAATGTCTTAAATACCCCTGTTTTTTACACTGTGATTGCCTAGTCAGATTTTCATTCCCATAATGCCCTTTGAGTCAGCATTAAAATAGCCTAGTCATCATGAACTAATTCATAACTTGTCTATTATATAGGTAGAAATATATATATATATATATATATATATATATATATATATATATATATGATCATAATAACATATGAAATTAAATATTGTATTTAATTATGATATTGGCTTGTTAAATTAATAGTTTGAATTTTATACATATATCATGATCTACCTGTTAGAAATTTAGTGCAATTGTGGGAATCGAATCATACTTGGAAATAGGTTTGGAGGTACGGAGTGTACACCCATCAAGTCATTGATTTTTCCTGAGTCTTTTAGTGGTTAGAATTAAATGGGTGGTTACAAACATTTAAGTGGCAGATTTGACTACAATAAATGTTTTGTAACAACGTTTACCTATTTAAGTGACAGATTTGACTGCATTAAATGACCATATATTTAATTTGGTCATATAACCACTAATTCCTAAATTATGAAGGATAACTATGGAAGAGATTAATTGGCCATTAATTTCTTATTAATTTCATTGACTAGGTTTTGAGTAAATCCCCTATAAATAAGGATCACAATTGCATGAAAAAACATACAGAAAAACAAAAACACATAGAAACGCAAGGTTCTTTGTCTGTGCCTAGAACAAGAACAAACACTTGGTTTTATCCCAAGGAGGTATTTGTGATACCTAGGCATAGGGTCAAATAATCTTCTTTAGAAAGTGATTACACGACTTCTAGTGATATCCGATAACCATCTTTGGTAATTAGCTTGGATATTGATTGTCTTAACCCTGATCTGGAACACACAATAACCAACAATCAAAGAAGATTATTTTGTGATAATCAATGGCTGCTGCTGCTATGAAACACGTGTCTTTAAACTTTTCCAAGCTTGACAAGTTTGAAGGGGTGGACTTTAGAAGATGGCAGAAGAAGATACACTTCTTGCTTTCTAGCATTAGTGTGGTGTATGTGTTGACTACTCATATTCTTGAAGATCGTGGTGATAATGAAATCGTGGAACAAATCAGGAAAAGGGCCAAGTGGGACAATGATGACTATGTCTGCAGAGGTTTAATCCTTAATGGTATGTCTGATTATTTATTTGATATTTACGAGAATGTTAAATCTTCCAAAGAAGTATGGGATTTCTTAGAGGCCAAATATATGGCTGAGGATGCATCAAGTAAGAAGTTCCTTGTTAGTAATTTCACCAATTACAAAATGACTGATTCAAGACCAGTTATGGAACAATACAATGAACTTCTTAGTATACTTAGATGGTTTATACAACATAAGATGAACATGGATGAGGCCATTCAGGTCTCTTGTATTATTGACAAACTTCTTCTTTCTTGGAAAGATTTTAAGCACGCCTTAAAACATCTCAAGGAGGAGTTAACTCTTGTTGAGTTGGACAGTCATCTGTGCATTGAGGAGTCTCTCAGGGTGCAGGATAGTGACAAGCCAAAAGGCAACAATGTTGTTGGTCCTTCAGTTGTCAATATGGTGGAGCATAACAACTCATCCAGGTACAATGACAACAAGGGTAAACGTAAGCATCATGATAACACCAAAGCTAATCCTAACAAAAAGTCCAAAGTGACTTGTTAGAAGTGTGGGAAACCTGAACACTTGAAAAAGAATTGGAAAGGTGGAAAAGTTGGCAACAAAGCCAATGGTTCAGGCACAAATGGTTCAGTGGATGGTTTCGCCAACTCACTGAAATGTCAGAATATGTTTAATAAATCTTTTCAGGTTTATTATGTTACATATGTATCTGAAGCTTACTTTGTGCAGGATGATGATGCTGAGTGGTGGGTTGACTCAGGAGCAACTATTCATGTGTGTAAAGATAGATGCTGGTTCAAGACCTATGAGTCGCTGAATGATGGATCTATTCTTCACATGGGAAATGAGTCAACAGCCCTTGTGCATGGACGTGGTTGTGTAGATATTAGGTTTAGTTCTGGAAAGATTGTTTCGTTGTTTAATGTTTTACATGTTCCTAATATAAGAAAGAATTTGGTTTCTAGTAGTGTTTTGAATAATTGTGGTTATAAACAAGTGATTGAATCTAATAAATTTGTTTTATCCAAACATGGTGTGTTTATTAGTTTTGGTTATTTAAGTAATCATATGTTCAGGCTTAATATTGTCAATGATAATATTGGTTAAGCCTTCATGTCAATCTCTAAACTAAATGATTCAATCTTATGGCATGCTAGACTGGGCCATATCCACTTTAAAAGGATGCAAGATATGTATAAGGATGGTTTAATCCTAGCTTTTGACATGGATACTGAAAAGTGTAAGACTTGCATGCTGACCAAAATAACTAAGAAACCATTTCAAAATGTAAAACGTAAAACTGAAGTTTTGGAGCTGATCCATAGTGATCTGTGTAATTTACATGTTGTAACACCCCCAAATTGGGTCGCAGCGGAATAAGAGTCCGGGAGAGTTACTTCATAATACCATTGCACAAGACTTGAGAGAACGACCTCTAAATGTGTCATTTGAAAAATAATCTTGTAAAGTTTAGACTTTAATGCACATCAAGTAAGCCAAGCATCTATTTCACTTGAGAAAAACATGCTTAAAAGTGTCAACATAAAGTTGATGAGTTCATAGGTTTATGTAAAGGTAAATGTTGGATCAAAGATTTGTAAAGTGTATATGACCAGTTTAATCATTATAATAGTCACCAAAAATGTAGGCATTAATGTTAAAATCAAAGATTTGTAAAGTGTATATGACCAGTTTAATCATTATAATAGTCACCAAAAATGTAGGCATTAATGTTAAAATCAAAGATTTGTAAAGCGTGTATGACCATTTCAATCCTTATAATAGTCACCAAAAATGTAAGTATGAATGTGGAAATCAAAGATGTGTATGACTATTGTATCTTATACAATAGTCACAAAAAGTTAAATATAGTTGGACCAAAGCTTTTGTAAAGTATGCATGACCATTATATCCAATACAATAGTCACCAAGTGTGATTACAATTTCATCCCTAAGTTCATGAAATTGCGACGTAGACTTGTATGTATGCCACTTTATTCAAGGCAAGGTAAGAGTTAATAAATATGTAATCCAATGCTCCGACATGGTATAACGTTCGTTAGTTCAATCCGTCGAACTAGTGAGCGCTACTCACCCGAACGGGGATTGTCAATCCCAAATAGATCTATCTTATAACACTCGCGCTTACCCTCCGAGTAATTAACAGTTCATGCAACTTAAGCTAATCCGTAATCATTTGAATCAAAGTAAAGTTGTTGCGTCCATGAGTGAAACAAGTAGTGTATCCCACCGTGAGATATGAAACTGAGTGTGTAACAAATTTGTAAACGATTTGTAGTGAGTATTTAAATAGTTTTGTAAATGTGTATGTAAATGAGTATGTAAACAAGTATGTAAAAGAGTATGTAAAAGAGATTGTAAATGAATATGTAAACAAGTTGTAACGAGCATGTATTATCCCCCGAGATTTGTAAAGTAAATGTAAAATAAGTGATAGAGGGGCTATAAACTCACCTCGAAGTAGACGATCAAACAGATAGAATCAAATAATCAAGAAGCACAGCACAACGGTAAACCAAAATGGTGGAGTAAGAGACACAACACGATGGTAACAGGACGGTTCGACCGATAAATCAAGTATATATTACGTTGTATATATTATATATATTCAAGCGATAAATAAATCAACATAGTGAGAGTATATAGTTTAAAGTATATCAATTAGATATGAAAATGAGAAAGTTAAGTAAATGTCTTAAACATTATATTTCGACACTTTTTCGGAAAATCTTTACTTTTAAAATAAGACATTTTCATTTAAAAGAAACACATGATTTATTATTAGAGGAAATTTTATAAGTTTTATAAAATCTATAATTTTTTTCTTTTTGTCGGAATTCATGAAAAATGTGAAAAATATTCTAAAGTATAGAAATTTTAAAAAATTTCGGCATGACCCGTTCGTTTATCGGACGTTTCCATATTTTGTAAAACAACTATTTTTATCTCTAAAACATCAATATGCCAAACATAACTATTTATATACAAAATAAAAGAAATAAAATGATAAAAAGATTAGTTAAGTGATTACTTACAAGTTTAAAGAAAATTCCCTTTTTTAATAACCTAAACACAACTCAAACGTTGTGTACTAACCCCGAACACTAAACCTAAACCTTCAAATCTTGAAAACCACAAACAAAGAAAGAAAACGACGGCGGCGATGGCCGGCGGTGGTGGTGGTGGTGGTCGGCGGTGGAGAGAGGTGGTGGTGGTGTTGGTTCTAGAGAGAAGGAGCAGAGAATTATAGAGAGAATGAGGAGATAATTCTCTTTCTCTCTCTAGAATGAAAAAAATGAGAAGTGAAAAATGAGGTGAAATGAGAAGGTTGTGGTATTTATAGTGGGAAGAGAAAAGGAGGAGGGGTTTATCTTTTCTTTTCATTCATTCTAAAATTACTAGTTTTTAGTCCATAAAAATTATATACTTTATCCGTAACAATATAATTTTTATAAAAGTCATTAGATTATTAAATTAGCTTCGTAACGAATATATACGACCATATTCACTTAAATCTAAACACTATTATTTAGACTTGAGGTGTAACTAATCACAGGGACCATTATTGTAATTTTTGTATTATTAAGGCTCGGGACTTGTTTAGGCTAGATAACAATGGATCGAGGACTCGAAATTCATAACATTGCGTTTAAAATAATTTTTCACGAAAAGTGAGTATTTACACGACTAGTATTTCATAAATGTTTTATAAACTTTATTTAAAATGTTTGTTATTTATTGGGTAGTCATCGGGTATCACGGGTAGAGGTGCGCAAATCAGTTAACCAGTTCGGTTCGGTTTGAGTCAAACAGGAACCAGTTTCAGTCAACAGGAAGCCGAAACCAGTTCGGCACGAACCTGAACCGGTTTGGAACCGGTTTGGGTATCGGTTCATGCCGAACCGGTTTGCCGGTTTGGAACCGGTTCGGTTCCGGTTAACCTGTAAAACCGGTTTGGTCAGTTTTGGTTTTTTTTTTTTTTTTTTTTTTTTTTTTTTTAACATATAGGAAATACAACATAAACGAAATACAAAGAAGTCGTGATGACAAGAACGGTTGCTGTTTATTTTTTAAACATATAGGAAATACAACATATAGGAAATACAACATAAACGAAATACAAAGAAGTCGTGATGACAAGAACGGTTGCTGTTTATTTTTTAAACATATAGGAAATACAACATATAGGAAATACAACATAAACGAAATACAAAATAAAACTAGTAGTATGTGTATTGTCCGTGTCCGTGTGACATAGACCCTCCAGCTCCATCTTGGGTTTCGTCATCTTCTGCCCCGCTGCTCAACATATAATCACGAGGTGGTTCTTCAAAAGAGCCGTCGCTACTAGCATCTAACGCAATTTCTTGATCGGTTAGTTGAGTGGCTTCATTCATTTGCACCTCGTCATTAAAGACACCTTCTTCAACGTCCAAGGGCAGTTCAAGTGGAGTTGTGTGCTGTCTACGCTCATGAGCGTCTAAGTGGTCCTTTAAACACATAAACATCTCTAAAGACTCTGCAGTTAGTCTTGTTCTTCGGATTGACAAAATCCTACCACTTGTTGAAAATGCTGATTCAGATGCTACCGAAGAAGCTTGGACACTTAATATATCCAGGGCCATGCGGGATAGAACAGGAAACTGATTTTCCTTTGTTTTCCAAAACCCCAATACATCATAAGATTCATAGTCCTTGGGCTGAAGTCCTCTCACAAAATCTGTTTTGATATATTGCTCATACTCAGAGGACATTATAGGATCACCCCTTGCCTTCTTTTGTTTATGTTGGGTTAAACCGTGTACCATACGAGATAAAGGATCACGACTCTTTTGGGATGAAGAACCCTCAGCAGTTGTTGATTGAGTCTGGTGACTACCATATTTCGTATAATACATATTATACAATCCTTGGAAAGATTCATGAAAATAATCTACGGACCTAGTTGCAAACCCATCATCGGCAAACTCCAAGTCCCTACTTATATTTTCAATCAAATAGTCTACCCCAGATACATTAAAACATGGATTTAAAGCGGCTGCACAAGTAATTATTGGTGGCATGTTTTCAAAATACTTCCTAAGTTTTCTCTTAATCGGTTTAACCATACTTGACAACACCCCCCCCTCAAGTTCTAAATCAGATAATTTACAACTTATGAAAAAAATCTGTTGCAAAACCAATGGAGATGTTGGGTAGTAAACCCCCGACAAAACAACCGTAGCATTTTGAAACACCGCAAGTAATGGGTTTAACATTTCAATAAGTCCCCAATATTCATCCGGGAATTTTTTAAACCTTCTACCATTCTTGCTGACCAAAATGTCATGAAAATGACTCAACGTTATTTGCTGTTTCAAACCACTTTCGAACATTTCAAAAGTGGAGTTCCATCGTGTTTCAATGTCCCAATTTGGCGAATAACAAGGTTTTTCTGCATCGTGACAAATTTTAATATACCGTCTACGGTTTTTCTCACCAGATTTGAAAACATCTTTTAACATTTGTTTGAAAGCCTCTTTCATTTGATTAACTATGGGGACCTTTAAACCAGCTTGCACAACCAAGTTAATGATGTGTGCAACACAACGACTATGATAAAATCTACCCCCCATTGGTGGGTTGTATTTTAATCTTAGTTTATTCATGGCCGATGTGTTGTTGCTGGCATTGTCCAAAGTAATTGACAAAATTTTATCTTTCAAACCATAAACGACAAAGACTTTTTCTAACATATATTTCAAGTTTTTACCGGTGTGCTCAGACGAAAACTCTTCGAACGAAATGACCCGCTTCATCATTTGCCAAGAACTAGGTTCAATCCAATGTGCGGTAACACACATGTAAGAACCGGGCAAATTATGAGGAGCGGACCATATGTCCGTTGTTAGGTTGACCATAGTATTTAAGTTAGCAAAACCATCAATTGTTGCTTGTTTAGCCGCTACCCATAATTTCATAGCATCACGTTTAAGGGTAGAACGACTTACATGAGTGTAGCGCGGTTGCATAGTGTTCTGGAACACTCTCGTTGTCTGTTCGTTGTCGAAGTGGTTAAATGGTAACCCTCTTTGAATCACCAAACCCGCAAATTGTTCACGTAGATAATCCGGATTGTACATGAAAACTTGCCCATCTCGGCCCATCGTCGTTTGCCCCGCTTCAGGGTTCTGATTCTGCTGAGCCTTGAGTACTTCACAATGAGGATGACTAATATGATTCTTCAACGTCGTATTGGAACCAACCGCAAAGAAATGAAAGCAGAACTTGCATTGTGCTTTTTTATGACCGTCGGTCATAATGCACATGTTGTAGTCTTTCCAAACTTCTTGGTTTCGACTGGTTTGTACGATTTCACGGATTTGCAGTGCACTTGATGAACCAACACCGGTAGTAGCTGAGCCAGAGGCGGATTCACTTGCCATTGAGGTGGATATGTTTTTTTTTTTGTTCTTAAGAAAGATTGTATGAAGGATTGATAGTTGTGATAATAGTTGTAATATAACATCCTTATTTATAGAATAAGAAAATCTGCTATTCTATCCAGTTATCCACAAGAAAATCTATATGGATAAGAAAATCTGATAAAGTAAATTCCCGGGACCCACTTTTATCCAAAAAAAATCGGTTCGGTTCCAAACCGGTTCCAAAAACCGGTTCGACAAACCGGTTCCAAAAACCGGTAGTCAAACCGGTGGAATCCCAAAAATGTCGAACCGGTTTCAAACCGGCGGTTTGACCAGGAACCGGAACCGGTTCGGTCAAAACCGGTTTTGACCGGTTCGGTTCCTCGGGTTCAAACCGGTTCCGGTTCGAAAACCGGTTTATTTGTGCACCTCTATTGGCAACCGGTTTTTTTGCTCACCCCTAATGACGTATAGTACCAAGCCTCTAGGCTTGGGCCAAACTATCACTTGGGCTTCTGGGCCCAACTTAGCATTCATGGGCCCGGGCTTGGGCCAAACTATCACTTGGACTTCTGGGCCCAACTTAGCATTCATGAGGGAGAGAGGGAGGGAGGGAGGGAGGGAGGTTACTAACCTTTCAAATATTATAGGCCGGCCTTCATGGGTTTACCATGGGCTTGGCCCGGTTAGCTTACTAACCTTTCAAATATTATCTACGAGTTACTTAACGACTATTATTGGAAGTGACCGAGTCTTTTCTCGATTTCTAACAATCTTCTTTTAAGGGAGGTCACTCCAATTACAATAATTACAAGTTTGGCATTCTATGAATGTCTTCAGTCTTGCTCATAGTCTTGAATTTTTCATCTTGTGAATTTGATATAGTAGTAATCATTAGACTTCAGGCTTGAGCTTGTTCTTTTAACTTGACTTGTATGTGATCTTGAGCTTTCTTGATATCATTAACCAAGCATAATCTCTTTTCATCATCTTGTAATCTTATGCCTTCTTGTGATCTTGTGACTATTGGACCGACATGCTCACACTTTTCTTTATCTTGAAAGCTATCGAATAATCTCCCTTGTAATGCTTTTCTTGAAATTTTAACACTTTAAGGAAGATATTTGAGTATCAGAGTAGCGGAAGACTTGAGTAACATGTACTTGAGCTTTCATCATGTCTTTATATTTGTCGGTTGAGTATGAGCATGTCGCTGTGGATTCGACTTCGTGGTACAGACTACATCATCATCGAGATACCCTACAAGTTTAGGTTAGTGATAAACAACAGATATGAACGAAATAGTCTTTGTTCACTTTCGTCGAATACGGTTGCAATAACTACGGTTCCCCGTTGATCAGTATAAATACAGCATGTGATAAGTAAGTATCTTCGAAAAGAGTCTCCTTGATAGGAGTTCGTCCATCTGCACTAGGCCGTATCTCGATTAATATGGAGAGTCGCAAACAGACACACGAAATGATGAACAGTGAGTTACTATCTCACGCGATTGAAAAAGAAAATTGATTTGAAAATTAACGACGTGTCACTTGTTAAAGAGTTTTTGCAACCACATCGATATTTGTATAAATTTCAAATATTCCTCAACCGTTCAATTCATAATCTGAGACCGAATCGATATCCAAGTCACAAGTCGATCCTGTAAGGAAACTCACAAGTTCACCTACCGCGAAGAGCTAGTTGATGTGGGCGGGTCTGGGAACGATTTCCATCGTCACTGTGAATACTTTGAGTATCACTCTGATGTTCTGGAAATATCACAAAGATAATGCGTAGGACTCTTAAGATATTACTTGATTTCACAGTCTATGAAAAACGAGTATAATTTTGGATTAGTGTCCTAATGAGATTTATGGATGATCTCTTGGCTCTAGACTCAATAGTGCACTTTGATTTTAGTAATCAGAGTCTGGAGCTGTGTTGATCCCAATAGAATAGATCTTGCTTAGCTTGTATAAGGCTAAGTTGTATTGAATAAATTCAAAACAACTATGATAGAAACTTTGATTGTGAATATAAAGACTATGCGGAATCTAGTCAATGATACCAAGAATAATTTCAATGAAACAGTAATGAATAAGATCAATAACAAACAGTTTACCAAACTTTCAGCCTCAATATAATATGAACACTCTTAATAGTGTTAGGGTTACAAAACCTTGAAGCTATGACAATTCTATAAATGACTTGATTTGATACTTTGATACTAATACTATACCCTAGGACCTCCTTTTATACACCAATGAGTCCTAGTCAGTTTACAATATATTCCTAAGTTATCATGATCTTCTAATCAAATAACTTATACGTATCTTTTACAAAAATATCTCATTCCTATCACATAAGCAGTACTAACTTGGTCTAACAGTACAACTTTATACGCAGCAGCATTAACTTTCTCAGCAGCATTAACTTTATACTAACAGAAGTAACTTTACATCAGCAGTAGTAACCACTTAGTATATTTTCCTTGAACTTCTTGAGCAGCAGTAACTTCCACTAACAGTCTTAACTTTTGCACTAGCAGTATTAATCACTTATAATATTTTCTTCAGTCTTGACCAGCAGTAGAAATCATAACCAGCAACAGTAACTTCAACAGCACTAAGAAATCTTTTAATCCCAACAATCCTCCCACTAAAACTTATGTTCATAACTTCTAAAAATTTAAGTTTTTGATTAAAGAGCTTTTATCTTACCTAGGAGGATGCTTCCAACATTCATTCAGGTATAATCCCTTTCTTAAGCTGTCTCTTGACTATCTAAGAAGATCAAATGCCATGTTCACACTCATAATAACTTGAGCCAGCTTCACATTATTAAACATCTAATAGTTAAGGTGTGTGCCTTAGTAAGTGGATACATTTTCTCAACTAATAGGATAGACATGATATGGACTGTACTGTTACAACAATGAACTGCTACCAAGGATATAAAAGAGCTTCCCAATTCAACACTTTAACTAATGCCTTGTTATTCTTTCATATACATCTTCAAACATGATGTTCGAAACAGGTCTTTAATCTAAGAAATGTAAAGAAAATATCGCATGTAATCCACTGGCTTTGGTCTATCTTAAGTCTAGATTTGGACATTCTCCAAAGAACTCCAAATCTTCTCAATAAAGTTCTAAGCATTTTATCTAAAATAAGATACATCTCGAGTCTTACCATACTGCTCTGATAATTTTAAAGAAACTTTCATGTCCCTTCTTAGATAGATCTGTAGTCAAACATATTAGAATTTGACAGATAAGGGTGTAGCATCAATAGTTACATCATCTCCATCATCTGGAACAATCTTAAAGCATTGTTTAAGTTCTTCTGTCTCTTTATCATCATCCATCTTTTGCTTCTTGGTAGACTCTTATTGAAGATCTTCTCCTGCTCTCTTAGAACTTCCTTCTGCTCTAGTCTCACTGCCTTCTGCTCTAGTCTTTCTTTACTTCCTTTCACCACTTCAAAATCCATAGGTACAAATGAGTCTATCCAACTCATGGTCTTGTCAAAAACTCTGAACTTCATCACACTGGTTGTCTCTTTATAACTGTAATGTTCGGAATCCAGTCATTGTTTTATGCAGATAAGTACACATTTGATTCCACTTTGTAACTTGGATATTTGTGTTTTTCGTCTATACTGCTCTTCTGCTCTAAAGTCTTGCAAATGCATCTCTCCTTTTATCCATGAGCTCACACAAACAATCTTGACTTTTTCATGGTTCAACTCTTCCTAGCTCTTAGTGCCTGTATTCTTTGGCAGCTAAGCCTCTTTAGATCAAGCATCCATCATAGCTTGAGCCATTATTTTATCTCAGTAATGTTTGCATCTTCTTCTCTTTCTCATTTGCATCCCTTATCATCTTCCTCTAGTTCAACTTCAATCTGGACGCATTGCAATCCTTTAAGCAATTCTAACAAAACTTGATCTGTCCTTTTCTAATGGCTTTTGCTTGTTCAAACCTATCTTACCCTTTCCTTTGTCGTTAGGACATGTTTTTTTTTGTTGAGATGGTACTGTTGGTCTTGTAGCAGTCTCACTAGGTTCTTGCATAACCACTCCTCTTACCTTTAATTTCTCACTCCTCATCTTCACAAGAGTCTGAGCAATTGTACGATATTCATCTTCAAAAACAGTTGTTGCTGTTGTTGGAAGAGTAATTGGTTCAACAGTAGTAATATTAACACTGACAGTAGTAATAGGTTCAGCAGTACTAACAAATACATCAACAGTAGTAACTGGTGCACTAGCAGTATTAACTTCAGTACTAGCAATATTAACTGCATCACCAGTAGGAACTTCATCTGCAGCAGCACTAATCACCTGCTCTGCATCTCAATGCAACATCTTGAATAAACCTTTCATCCATATCTGCATCAAAACCCTTCATCATCAAAATCACTTCTTTCAAAGATTAGAACAATGTTCCTTTGGTTGTCAAGTTCCTCCCCCGTTGTTTGGGAATTGGCAGTACTCCTAATACCCAATACTCTTTCTGCTAGAGGTACAATCTTGAATAAATTCATCCTTGAGTTTTTGACTTCCTTTTCCTTTTCAGCATTTGACTCTCTTGCTTCAAACAGCATTCTCACTCTGCTTGATGGCAGGTCTTTGTTGTCTCCAAGTCAAGAACTCTATCAGACAGTTTTGTACAAAGGTTCATCAATTCCTTAAGTCTCAGTCTGTCCTCCACACTTCCAAGTGTGTTAACTCTTAAGAGAGGTGGGTCATTGGACTGTTTAGATGCAGTCTCAAACCTAGTTTGAGCTTCTGCATCCCCCAATATGGTATCTTAGCACCTGAGACCACTACATGAACCAGTTCCCTGAGGACTTGGCTCATTAAGTGTTTCCATAGATTGGGTCCTATTTATGTTACCAATGTATTGCTCTGCTTCTAAGCTAGAAGCAGTAGTGGCAGCCCTTTCCATTCAGTCTTCCCTCTCCTTAGTGACAGTCTCATCTGCAACAAGGGAAATATGTCTACTAGACTGAGATATCTTAGTGGCCCTTTTGGCTTTCCTAGGTTTGCGAGTCTTTTTGGGTTGAGATAATGATGGAATAGTGATTGGTTCTTCATTAGAGGGTTGAACAGATGTGGATGTGTGTTGGGGATCAGTGGGTTGTCCTGACCCTTCACCCATATCTGCTTGTTGTGCCAGCATAGATGAAAACAATGGTGTTACAGTCCCTGAAAAATATTTTCCTTGCCTTCTCATGTTTGCAAAAATCTTTTTAGTATGAGAAGGTGTATCATAAACAACATTAACTTCTAAAAGATTTTCAATTTGTTTGTTTAAAAACAGTTGTAAAAACATTGGATACATTAAAACCTTTTTAGAACTATCCAAGTTCCACATCATACCATTAAAAATCAATTTTAAAAAATTAAACTTTTGATTTGTAGCCAAACATATAACTGCAGATGCAATATTAGTACTAAATTCATTCCAAGCAGTTGATTTTGAACTTAAACATTGTAAGAATGGTAATGTATATAGATACTTACAATTGAGGGAAAATAAGGTTTATAAAGTAAGTTTTCTCAAAAGCCTTTCATATCCATCAATAAAGGTTTTGAAATTTCAGTGTTTGTTTAGAGCAAGCAATAACATCCTCACATACAATTGAAGATCTCTCCTGCCATAAATGATTCTGATATACTCATTGTTTTGCCCTCAGCCTTGGGCATGAGATCTATGTTCATTATTGACTGTTTTTGGTCATAGCAGTAGACCTAAACTGTTCAAATACAAGAAACATAAATAGTATACTAATTGTTCAAAGGCATACGACTTATGGGGATTAGCATTCAGGAAGTCTACTATACTCAGCAAAAATCATCATTCTCTGTGGATTTTTCAAGTAGCAATCCAACAATATTATGCGAGTCAGCAAAATTTAGGCACGCCATTGATGTTGAATTTTTTAGAATCGGCAATGAAATTGAATTAGGGTTTGTGAATTGAGAGTATTAGAATGATTAAGAACGATTATGGTGTGATCGAATGCGCTTAAATAGGTAATAAAAGAAACCTATAAGGTTAAGTATCCGTTTAAAGACAAAAATACCCTCACAGTTGTAAACCTCCAACGATAACTCTAGCATGTAGTTAGTTATCCTGGCCAGTCATAAACTTTTTGGCCGCAGCAGTAACTAAATTCGCCCCAAGCAGACAAGTAATGGCCTCAACATCATTAACTCTTGTGTACCAGATAACCCTAATTCATCTAGCAGCTTGTTGCACCGATTTCCAACCATCCTTTGTGTATAATTACGCTGCCATATAATATAATTAACCTCCCTCTCACATTTGCATAGTTTGTGTGTGTGTGTAATCTTCCATCTCTAGTTTTCTCTCTAATAAATCTTCCAACTTTTCTCTTATCTATTTTCTACTATTTTGCTTATTGGTATAGCTTATTGTTGTGAAATGAATTAAGCTTTTGGGATAACATCTCTGATAAAGTGATGTCTAATCTCAATGTGCTTTATTTTTTAATGAAAAAACAGGGTTCTTAACTATGCATATAGTACTCTCATTATCAATATAGATCTTTGTATGCATAAAGTTATATCCATAATCAAGCAATTGATTTTGAATCCAAAGCACTTGACCACAGCAACTTGAAGCAGCTACATATTCAGCCTCTGTTATAGAATTAGCAACCACAGTATGCTTCTTGCACTGCCATGAAATCAATCTACACCTAAGGAATTGACAACCTCCTATTGTGGACTTCCTATCTAAGCTTGCTCCATCATAATCACTATCAGTGTATGCTACCAAATCAAAAGGTGAATCTTTTAGATACCAAAGGCCCAATTTTGGTTGACCATTTAAATACCTAAAAATTCTTTTCACAGTATGAAGATGTGACACTTTTGGGTTGACTTGGTATCTTGCACATGCACACACTACAAACATAATATCATGTCTTTAAGAAGTAAGATACATCAATGAACCAATCATTGATCTATATAAATGAACATCCACTTCTTTACCATCTTCATCCTTGAGCAAAGGCTTTTGAGTTTCCATAGGTGTGTGGTATGTGCTATTTTACACATACCTTTTACCATGAAAAACGACCAAAAATGACCAAAAACATGTGAAAAATACAATGTATATGCTTGTTTTTGTGTTATGTATGTGTAGGTACCGAATATTAAGAAAATGAAAAAATAAGGAAAATACAGACAAAGCCAAGCACGGGAAGGGAAAGAGGACGAAAAATCAAGGCTAAAGGCATACCCATACTTTACAGACTAACCCGGTCCTACTTAATGGGCCAGGTCATTCCACAAGCCCAAAATCATAGAACTAAACGTCCAAAATTAGTAACTAGCCCAACTCCCTTTTACATATAATTCACGGCCCAAGATCATTTATAAAAGAAAGAAAAGGCCCAAATTCCCTAGCCCAAGTCAAACCCCTCTTTACACACGGGTCAAATGGTCAAGACAAATGAAATAGTCAAATCACTATTTATCCCGTTCCTTTTTTCCCTCTCTTTTCACGTTTACAGAGCGTACTCATAAAAATCAAGGAAATACAACCGCTCAATTCCTTCTAGGAATGGTGACACGATCTGACAAAAAGAGGCCGGACGGCTAGTCGATCACACTTGTGCACTCTCATTGGTTGAATTAACGTGGCATCAATCCAATTGTCAAGATGTGATGATTTGGAGGCAGTTAGGATTGGATGGCTATGATTGGAAGAGAGGGGAGCGTCCAGAGGGCTAGAAGGTTCTTCCCACTGCTATAAATAGCAGGGTAAATCACACAGCAAAAGGCATCTAGGAATAGGAGTAGATTAGGGTAGCTTATTGTTTAGCTTTCCTTTTTAGCTTAATGCATTTCTTTTCTAAATGCTTGTATATCCATTTAAATAATAAAATTTTAGCTTTTTAATAAGTGTTCTTTAATTCCTGTTTTACTTTTAAATTCCTAATAAGCATTTTAATAAGCTGTCCAGTCAAGCTACAATAAGCTAATACCCACCAAGTAAAACAAAAGATTTCAATAAAGCTCAGATAAGGCTTAACTCACTTATTTGAGCTCATCTGTTGGATAAATCAGATTTGAATAATATTGGAAGATAAGCTAGCTTTGGAAGGCTTTATAGCATCTATAGATTGCTTATTTATAAGCAGGTAGGATATTAGAGCTTATTAGGTTATAATAATCCCTGTTTGGTGCAAGGGATCAAGGTACTTGTTCTTAATGTTCTTAATTTCCACTTTCACTCTTATTTAGTTTAACCTTGTTTGCTTATTGTTTTGCTTAATTTTGCTTAAATATCTGTTGTTTATTGCTTATTTGATCTTAATGTGTCTTACTCTATATCTGTCCTAGCTTATTTTATACTTTGATAGTGCAAAAATAATGAGACAGAATTTAAGGAGTGTTTGGTTTAAGCAGCAATAACTCTTGTTAGTGCTGCCTAACCCTTTTTGGACCCTAAATCTGTTTTAGATAGCCTAAACTTGGTCTTTAAATCCGTTTCCTATAGTTGTTTTAGCTTAAGAATCAAATTTATAGTTCATAGTTATAATAATTTGAAACTGTTAGTTATAGACTTGTCATAGTAGCTTATTTGGTTGGATTTTGTTTAGCAGCTATCTTGTGTGAGTTTCATGCTTGTATTTGATCAAGAATGCATTAGGTATGATGTTTATGCAAGTATGTGATTGTCTTTTGGCTTTAGTCTAAATCTGTCTAGTTTTAAAGTCTATTTTCAAAAGTATTTTTCCAGTTTTCAAAATCATATTTAGATTAGATTAAGTGTTATTTGAAGTCTAATTTTTGGAGTATAAGCTCTTTGGATAACAAGCTTCTTTTGTTTTTGGCTTTAAAGTTTTTTTTATTAACTTTTACTAGCTTATTTATAGGTCTGCAAATGGTATCTTAGTTTTCTTTTTCAAAAATCTTTCAAAATACCAAAAACAAGAATCCCGTGTGAAATGCCATTTTCATATGTCATTTTATAGCTTATTAGTGTTCACTAGTGCTTAAATTTTGCTTATTCTGGTAGCTTATAGGTCAATGATAATCTGTTTTTAGGTTTTATGGATTAGCTTGTTAATTTAGAAGCTTAAATTTAAGCTTGAAACTGCTCTCTCAACCTGTTTTGGTTGCCTTTTTTGGTTTAGCTGCTAATTTTGCTTTTCTTGCTTTTGCTTATTTGATTTGTCTAATTTCTGTTCTTAGATGTTCATTAAGTCTAGTTAGGACAGGTTTAGCTTATTTTGGAATTGTTTTAGCTTTTAGTGGCTTATTGCATTAAATAGTTTAAGCTAATCAAGTTTTTAAGCTTTTAAGCAGAACTATGCTTTTCGGTTGCTTATTTTCGTGCTTATAATTAAGTTTTAGAAAAAGTTGTAGTTATATAATTTGCTTATTTTCATTAGTTCTTTAAGCTTGTGCAAAAAGTTTTCAAAAATAAAAAGTTTTAGCAAAAAGGAAGCCATGGGGGTCGAACCCATGACCTTCCCCTTTATACCATACACGCCTCAACACTTCACACAAATACCATTTGCCATGTGGACTTTTTCATTTCTTCTTTGCACAATTTAAATGATATAGTCTTTTTAGTTAATTGCTTATTCGTGCTTCTTGGCATATTTACTGCTTATTCTTCAAGTAACATTTCTAGTTTTCATTTTTCTTAGATTCTTCATAGGTTGAAGTATTTTTAGTAATTTTTTTCATATTTTTATAAATAAGTTTAGTATTTTTAATTAATTTTCTAGATTAAAATAGTTTTTAATTCATAATAAATAAAATAAAAATCAAAAAAATATAATTCTTTTTCTGAAAATTATTTTTAGTCATTTAGGATTTATTAGAATTAAGTTTGCGTTCGTAGGCTTTAAATTTGTCATAGTAGCTTAAATGTCGCGTTTTATTAATTCTCGTTTACGTTTTCGTGCTTTATTTCTTAAGTGCGTTAAATGCTATATATTGTTTACTTGTTGATTACATGTTTTTTATCATTTTCCATATAGTAAAATTAGAAACCAAATCAAAACACTTTTAAACCATTCAAAGCACGCGATCACGGACCTTAACCGATTCTCAATTCAACGTGAAAACGACCGGGGAGGTTTTTGATATAACGTTTTTGGTGTAAAAGAGTTTATCTTAAACCCGACGAAAAATACTTACTATACTTAAATTAATTTACATCCTTATATACTTATATACGTATATATATAAAGATGAGTTTGGGCGTAACAATTTTTGGCGCCGCAAGCGGGAGGTGTGTTACACTATCGTGTTTCGTTCGAAGAATTAGTGTTTGAAGACCCTTCCTCGTTAAGTTTTCGCTTTCATTGTGAATATTTTCTTCATATTAAAAACATATAAAAATGAAAAAATATTTACACTTCTTAATTTTCTTTTATTTTAATATTAAAAAAATAACCCGTTTGTTAATTATCGTTTCGGCTCACCTTTAGTAAACAAACTAAAAGAGAGGTATAAGGAGGGTCGATCCTACGAACTTCGACCCGAAAGGAAAAGGTTTTTAAAACGCTTCGCGCTTACCCGCTCCTCCGCTTCTTTATGCGTTTTCTAGAGAGCTACCGTGTACTTTTGACGTTCGGTTAACAAAAATATTTTTTTATTTCTTTTCCTTATGTATTATTTGAAAAATCTAAAAATATTCTTCTTTATCCTCTTATTCGTTTAATTCTTATCTTCTTAATCTTCTTATCCGATAATTCTTCGACATGTCTTGGTTTTCAAGATGCTCGTGGTGTGGAGGTCCGTTTAACGGTGGAAATTATCGGCATTGTACAAATGTAAGTTTTAGAGACAAATTTGTCAATAATCCCGAGCCCATTTTAAAAGATGAAACACCCAATTTTTCTTACTCATCTCCACAGCCCCAGTACGAGACATACTTGTGCGAGTTATGCGGAAACAATTCTCATTATGGTTATGATTGTCCACCACAATTCCAGTTTGTCTATGAGCGGGAACCGTGTTACAATCAAAACTATGATGATAATTATTATTCACATAATTCATCGAGTTTTCTTTGTTGTAATTATGAGGGTCCTCATGGAAGTTTTCAATGTCAACCGATGAATCAAAACCACTTTGAGCATAATTCTAACTATTCCGGTTTTGATCAAACCCCGCAAATTTCCATCACTCATCAACTTCCTCGGAGATCGAATAAGGATATATTGCTAGATATGGCAAGGCTAATTAAAAATAATCGAACCCTTTTTAATAGCAATATTTTTCCTCATGAAGAAATGAGTATAAGAGTATTGTTGGCTAAGGAAAGAATTCTCAAATTAATTCAAGTTTGGGACGAAAAGAAAATTAAACCATGGAGTTTGCCAGAATAGCTACTTCAACTTTCTAATGATTCACGAACTATTGCTGAAATTTTGAAACAACATGAAGAAAAGCGTATTGAACGTGAGCAAGCAGCTAATCTGGCAGTTCAGAAAGAGAAGGAGGAGCAGGCAGCTCAAAGTTTTACTCCATATTGGAATTTTCCTATTATTGACGATGATGATGATGAATACACTATTCAATATAGGGAATATCTAGAGAGGTCGTCTAAAGCAATCACACCCGACTTACCAATCGAAGAACCCGATAACTCTCTAATTATGGGGGACGAGCATCTTAGCACTATTCCGGAAACGGAATCGGACGAAGTAATAAAGTCTAGTGTTAAGGACCTTGTCCCAATCCCAAGTGAGACCAAGGGTATTTCCGATGATATTTGTGATGTGCCGTTTTGTGATAATGATCATTTTGATGCCGAATTTGGACTTATTGACTCTTTGCTTAGTCGAGATATTTCGATCACATCTCCTAAGATTGATTTTCTTCTTGAGGAGTTCACCGGTGAACTCAATCTTATTGATCCAATTCTACCGGGAATTGATGAAGACGATTTTGATGAAGAAGAAGGAGCGATTGATATTGATATTCTTCAAATCGAGGATGAAATTCTTCGTGATAAATTATTAAATGTCAATCTTCTTATTGATAAGATCAAAGCATTGAATCTTACTCCTTCTATTCCATTTGTGCTTAAATATCCCTCCTCTTCTCCTATTCTCGTTGTGGATAGTGACTTTCTTATAGAGGAGGTTGATACATTTCTTGTTTCGGAAGACTCGATACCACCGGGTATTGAAAGTGATTTTGACTCGGAAGGGGATATTATTTTTCTTAACGACTTACTTAACGATGATCCTATTCCCGAGTATGAGCGTTTTACCTTCGACATTGAGCCCGATACGGCCGTGATAAACACTTTTGATGAGCTTAATGAAGACGAATGTTTTGACCCAGGGGGAGGTGAGATTGTTTTTTTCCCAAAATGTTGAAGATGACGATTCTTTCACATTTGTCATTCGAACTTTTCTACCGTATCTCACCTACCCTAAGGTTTCTCCTTTACTTCTCTCCACCGGGAGTGAAGACACCATTTTTGACCCCGGGATCTCCATTTAGAACCGGTGGCGTCTCATCGGGATGGAACTTTCATGTGCTTTAATGTTTATCCAAACATTAATGAAAGCCCGATTGAGATTTTCTCTTCCATTTGCTCCCCCATGGACAACTTAATTCGGGGTCGAGTCAAGCTCAACAAGCGTTTCTATCTTCTTATCTATTTTCTAACATTTGAGGTGAGGAGGCCCGCCTCTTCCTTTCTCGTGTTTCGTGTTTTGTGATTTTTTGTCCAGGATTGCCCGGATTTTGAAGACTCTCGTACTCGGTGTTTTGTCCATCGTTCACTCGCTCTTTAAATCCTTCGCATACTTATATTGGGAATCCGATATCCTAAATCTTATCGACTAACGTTTATCTATTAGCATACTTAATAAATGACTTTAGATTTGCGTAGAGAACCTTTTATATCAAGATTATGCATTGAAATTAGTATGGGGGTATCAATCTCACATTGAGGACAATGTGTAGTTTTAGTATGGGGGGAATTGATTCGTGGAATAGCATACATATAAAATAACACAAATGCAAATCTCAACCAAATGCCCTTAACCAAGGCAAAAGG
>BQNB010061818.1:17562-36328 GCA_026074375.1 Tanacetum coccineum
ATCGCCATGATACGAAGTATTGTAGACTAGTTTGTGCATACGTAATGTTGTTACGATCTTGTTGTATGTTGTACATCAACCACATCTCTTATATTCTTATGTATTAGTTAGATCGAGTAGATCGTGATAGTATTTTAGGAGAGAAAATACGTGAGTGATCGGTTAGTATTTTAGACCTCAAAATACGAGTGTGGGTGGTAGAACGATTCTAGCTAAGATTAGAACTCGACATTTGGCTTAGTGTCATAAATTGGTGTAAGCTACGTGTGTACGGTTTTCTCCGCCTAAAGGGAGCATGTTGATATAGTGAAGTGAACTCTCGAGTTGGATACTCAGGGGGTGGTGTAGGTCGAAGAGGAGCTTCATTGCCGAACTACTATAAATCTTCGTGTTATGCTTTGATCTTTCTAACTCTATTCGTTTGTCTTGCACTTAATATTTGTAAGAGTGAATAATGTATATGTGATTCCTAATAATATCTGGTACATATATAGTGATACAAAGAATGATCTAGAACCCGCGCCTAGGCCCAATACAAAATATGGACTAACACTCCCCCGCAGTTTGAGCAGGAGGACTCTGAACGCTTAAACTGGTACGAAATTCCTCAAACAAAGCTGAAGGCAATCATTTAGTAAAAATATCCGCATACTGATAACGTGATGGAACATGAAGAACTCTAACCTGACCAGCATCAACCAAATCAGACAAAATGAAAATCTATCTCTACATGCTTCGTACGTTGATGTTGAACTAGATTAGAAGACAAATAGACAACACTAACATTATCACAGTAAGAATGTAGCGAAAGACAAAGGTGTATGCAACTCACGGAGCAAATTTCTCAACCAACACGTCTTAGCAACGACAAATGCACCACCACGATACTCTGCCTCAGCACTAGAACGAGAAAGCATCGGTTGACACTTAGAGGACCGGGAGAGTAAATTTTTTCCAAGAAATACACAATAACTTGAAGTCAATCGCCGAGTAGTGGTACAACCAGCCCAATTCGCATCCGAATAAGCAACCAAAGATGTAGAAGATGAAAATAAATGCAACCCATGATCTAAAGTACCACGAACATATCTCAAAATCCATTTAAGAGCCGAGAAATGAGGCTCTCGAGGATCATGCATATAAAGACAAACCTACTAAACTGCATAGGAAATATTTGAGCGTGTAAAAGTAAGATACTAGAGAGAATCTACAAAGACTCTAATAAAAAGTCAGGTCAGAAACTAGATCACCATCATCCCCTAGCTTAGACTCGGTATCAACAGGAGTCCGACTATGATTACAATTATCCATATGTGCTCGCTTAAGAATCTTAGCAGCATACTTACGCTGAGACAAGAACATCACTGAAGAATCATGTGTAACAGAAATACCCAAAAAGTAATTAAGCAACCCAAGATCTGTCATAGAAAACTTTTGATGCAAGAAAGCAATAATCTGCTATAACAAAGTCTCAAAGGAAGCAGTGAGTACAATATCATCAACATATAATAATAGATAAGCAGTGTCAGCCCCCTATCTATAAATAAATAAAGATGTGTCACAACGACTATGATGAAACCTAACACGAGTAATATAAGCAGCAAATCGCTGAAACCAACCCCGAGGGGCATTCCTGAGCCCATAGAGAGACCTTTGTAATAAACAAACATAGTCATGATGTGCAGAATCCTAAAACCTTGGAGGTTGTTTCATATAAACAGTCTCAGATAAATCACCATGCAAGAAGGCATTCTTGACGTCAAGTTGATGAACTGGCCAATTCTGAGAAGTAGCCAAACTAAGAACAGTCCGAGTAGTGCCTGGTTTGACAATTGGACTAAAAGTCTCATCAACATCAATACCCTCTAACTGTGTACTACCATTCGCTACAAGACGAGCCTTGTAGCGACTAAGAGTGCTATCTGCTAAAAACTTGTGGCGAAACAACCACATACAACAACAATATTGGCGTTCATGGGCTGGGGCATAAGAGTCTAAGTGTTGTTTTAATAAGTGCATTATATTCATCACACATAGCATTTTGCCAATTCGGATCATTAAACGCATCAGTATATGACTTAGGTAATGGTGAAATGGAAGACACATGAAGGTTAAGACGCTCGGGAGGATGATTAGACCCGACACGAAAGCGTGTGACCATAGGATGAATCGAAACCGGGTTTGGGTTAACAATAGGTAGTGAAACGGGTTGGGTTTGAATATCTTATTAGGCCGGCTAATATACTGACTAGTGGGGGTCGGTTACATTTATGTTGGTTGGGTTGGCTAGGCTATGGGGCTAGTAGGGATCGTTTGGTTGTGTGTTTATTGGGTCATATGGTTTTGGGATTGTTGGATCGGAGTGCCATCTAAAGGCGTTTTTTGTGGTGTGAGATTTGCGGTAGGAGATATTTGAGGATCGTTGGTATTTATTATGGGTGAGGAACGACTGGTAGTAGAAATAAGATCATTTGACTCGTCCAAAAAATCATACGAGGGTGGTGAGGTGGGACTCATCGAGCCAAAAGGGAATACCATCTCATCAAATGTAAAATGTCGGGAAATGATAATTTTAGTTGTGTTGGGGTCAAGGCAACGATATCCACGGTGATGGGTGGCATGTCCCAAAAAATAGAAGGTGTGGCTTATGGTTCAAGTTTGTGAGTGGTGTAAAGGTGAGGGTAACAAAGACACCCAAAAGTACGTAAAATACTATAGTCGGGTGTGGTTCCAAGAAGACGGGTAAACGGTATCTCATTGTCAATGACGCGTGATGGTAAAATATTTAATAAGATGATGGCCATGTTAAGTGCTTCAACCCAATAATTAGGAGGTAAATGAGCCTGAAAGAGTAACCTACGTATAAGGTTGTTTATAGTGTGGATCATCCTTTTAGATTTTTCATTTTGTTGTGAGGTGTCTTTTGCCTTGGTCAAGGGCATTCGGTTAGGATCTGTATTAGGGTTGCTATATAAGTGTATACATAACCACGAATCAAGATGCGTGGACAAGAAAAGCGAAACTGAATCCCATTATCAGCAAATAAGTTATGGAAGGCATGGCTGTCAAATTCACCATCATGATCACACGGAAAAGACTTTATCTCACATTTAAATTGAGTGTGAACAAAGTTACGAAACAACACAAATTTTGAGAAAACATCAGATTTATTAACTAACAGATAAAACTAAACAAACTGCGAATAATGATCCAAGAACAAAACATAGTATTTAAAACCGGAAAGACTCGAAATTAGGGAAGTCCATAAATCCGAGTGAACAACGTCAAAACAAGACTTGAACAACGTATTAGAACTAAAAAATAGAAGCCTCACGTGTTTTCCAAGCTGACAAGCATGGCAAAGAATGGGAGGTTTCTCTTTAGAGCACGAAATTAATTTACTAGAAAGAATACGACGTAACACCTCACTCCCTAGATGTCCAAGGAGTTGGTTCCACGTATACTGACTGGTGAGAAAAGCATGAGGTATAGTGGAAGGTTTTGTGACGGGGTAAAGATCTTCAGTGCTATCACAGCAGAGAAGAACCCGACGGGTTATGAAATCTTTAATAGAAAACTAAAAGCGTCAAATTCAACAGTACAATTATTATCAATAACAAAACTGGCGGACAAAAATTAAATTTATAACAATATTAGGTGTGATAAGAATACTATTAAGGTGAAGAGGTCTGTGGGGTGTTGGCAAAATACTATGTCTAGAATTGGTGACGAGTATTGTATAACCGTCACCAACCGAGACAGATGGATATATGCACATATTCAAAACATAACCGAATCATTAAGGGGAGAACTGGCACCTGTATCCATATTCCAAGAACCACTAGTAGGATCCTGTATAGCCGTAGCACTAAAAACATGCGGTAATGTCGTCTCTTATCCTGGTACACTATGAGAAATAGACTGCCCAATATTAGTGCTAGTTGGACAATGAACCTGATTCGGGCCCATGAGATGGTGATGTTGAGCCGGCTGTAATTGGGCCACGCCATAGGTACCCATGAAAGTATTATGAGTGGGTTGTTATGAGGCGAAACCTAGTAGGCCGGTAAGACTTGAAACAGGCTGGGCCAAAGCTTGGTTTCCAGTATGATATACCATTGGACAATTGGTAGTAGCTATGCCAAGAGTAGCAACAAACCCCAACTGTAAAAGTAGTGTATGTTGGGATTGAATCAATTTGAACATTTGTGCATTGTTTAAGTTTGCAGTATTTTGAGATCCACTAACCAGTAAGGATGATGACCAAAGTGATGAATTAGGAGTAACTTACATGGTGAGTCGATATTTAAACCTAGTTGACAATAATAAGCAACCAACAATCAACCTTAAACCATGTCGACTGGAAACAATCAACCAACGATCGACACGAACTCTCTGCGATAACCCAGAGCAGCAGAAAAAAAACAAAAAAAACAAGTGAAGAATTAAAAACTGCAACAACTATCTTGATAAATAAACTTCCTGTTTAGTCGACACACAAATATCTTCACACGTCAGCAACAAAATAAACTTGTAACACCAATATTATCACACGGAAATAAAAAGTAAGCTCGCAAAACCAATACGTGAGATAAAAAAGAGACGCAGCAACAAACATGACTAAGGGGGAGTCGTAATATAACCGGTAACAAGCACCAATACTCGACTAAGGGGAAGTCGAGTTAATCTCAATACTAAGGATCAAGTAAACAAGCACGACACTTAAAAAAATCAACTAGGAATAAAATTAAGGTTTAGTTGAATCGATATTTAGGCTGTAAACCCTTGTAAGAGTGAATAATGTGTATGTGATTCCTAATAATATTCGCTACATATATAGTGATACAAAGAATGATTTAGAACCTGAGACTAGGCCTAATATAAAATATGGACTAATAATATTTTATAGTTAATATTGTTTGTTTACTTATTTATTGTGTTCATTTGATATCACTTAAACTCATATCTACGCTTTAATAAACAAATTTTAATCAAACTTAAAAAACAGTAAACTATTCAACCCCCCCCCTTTCTAGTTTCCACATGAATGACATAATGACATTAGTAAGAGGTGAAATGCGATAGAGATAACCTTGAAGTAGTGCGGTTTAAGGCAAATGAATATGTTATAGTATAGCTAGTGTTGCAAAATCATGTAGATTGTTGCAATTGAATTTGATAGTTTTGGTCGTGTTAAGAGAAAATAGGGTTAAAGATGTGGACAAGTTTTGTGTATAGACACAAATGTTAGACAATAAGATTTTAGGGACGAAATCTAGATAAGGAGGGTAGATTTGTTACACCTCAAAATCGGGTTTTAAGAATTAAATTACGAGTATGCCACTATTTGACTACGACGTTTATAAGTTTGAAAGGATTCACGTGATTGGTTAGTCAAACCTGATAGTTAAACTATAAGTCAACATATTATGTACAGTGTTATAGAAAGTTTGACGTGTCACAAATATGAAGGAATAGCACTTGAGGGACCAATTATGCTAAAGCAACAAACTAGTACCCACCTCCTAGATAATCTTAGGTTTTCTACATTATTCTGAAAGTTTCTAGTTAATTTTGGGTCTTTGTGGATGTGACGAGCTAGGAGAAAAGGAGGGAAAAAGAAGGCAACTAGTTATGATCTTGTGATTAAGAAATTATGTTCTAATCAATAGGTTAAGGCTTATAAATCTTTCCTACAAGTAAGTGATCTCTATTTGAGTTGATAATTTTGAGGTGTTAGGGTTTATATACCAAGATTGTGAGTTTTGGGTAACTGTGATTTTAAAACAAGTGTTGAGGTGTTTGTGATAATCGGTCAAGACCAAATTATGATTAAGGTTCATGCACCCAAGATTGAGGGGTTTTGGTTAAAATGTGTTTAAACTATTGTTATGATGTTATATAACTCATGAGTTAAGATAATTAATGATATTAAACAAAGTTAGTAATTTGAGGATTTTCATCATATTATCAAGATATAATCATATGATAATTAGGGATAATAAAAGGTAAACTAATGGGTTGTATAAACCTTTTAATAGTATTTCATTTATGTGATATGGGTTGTGATGATTATGGTTTAAGAAAGCAAGCTTTGAATGATGATGAAGATTATTTATAAACTTAGCTTGGATTCAAGGTAAGTAACCTTGGTTATGATATGTCTAATATTAATGTTATCATATATTGTGATTATGAATGAAGGTGTTTAGGATTTGAAAGTCTTGGCTTAGAAAATGTGGTTTGAGGAGAAAAGAGTGTTAGTTATTGGTTATGGATTAACCAAGATATGTGTTTAGATTTCTATAAGATTGATGTTATGTTATAGCTTGTTGTAGTATTATGTGATTAAATTTTGATGGATGCTATGGAGTTTTGGATGCATACTTGAATGGTAATAGCTATGGATTAATGGTGTTTGTTCATGTTGCGAATATGTGTAATAGATGTATTATATATGTTTTAACCTGGTTACTTACTAAGCATAAGCTTACCCCTTTTAGTTGTTGATGTTTTTGTATAGGTTGTTCTTGATGCAAGTAAGACTTGGAGGTAAAGATCTATGGCTAAGACATAGAAGGTTTGGAAGCGAGTTAGACTATGCTTAGGAGCTTATTACTAGATACTGAGCTCAAGCAATGTTGAACCCCCAAGTGTCATAATTGGTTGTTAATGTTGTTTTCAAGTGTCAAAGTATTTTTTAAATACCGAAGCTAAAGTATGTCAAGTCATTTGTTATAGTATGTGCTAATGTTACATTTAAAGTGGGTCAAAATGGGTGTTTGGCAAAACCTATTAAGTATGTGCTTATCGGTCATTTAGACCATAAATATTTATGAAAATGATGTAATACATTATATCAATGATTTCTGGAAGTTTTTGTAATATGTCGAGTCGTGTAAGTCGTTTTCCAGAAATTAGAGAAAGTTGTGTTTTTGGTAAAAGACTAGAAATGGGAGCATAAGGTCTTTTACGCATGGGCATAAGGCCTTCTGCAATCAAAAATAGTTTTTTGAGTTTTTGAGTACATGGCGTACGCCCTTATGGGTTTGGGCAGAAGGCCTTCCACCTAAAAATGAATTTTCTGAGAATCTGAGATCAGACCATACGCCCTTCTGAGTTTGGGCATAAGGGCGTATAGTCCACAAATGACTTAGGGCATATTTTTGTCATTTTTATTATTTCATATAGAATGATATGTGGCTCGTTAGAGGTCGTATCACATATTGTTGGAAATCTATTCGAGTCTACTTTCTATTAAAATTACTTTCAAGGTCCAGTTCTTATCAGAAAATAAAAGTATACTTGAGAAGTAACGGGAGGTTATTTTGGGTCATGTCTTTTTTTTTAAAAGTCCGTAAGTGGGCGTTTCGTTTTGTTTGTCATATGGTCCAATCTTTAGACCTCATCTAATCTTCTACACTAATCATCGGCTCATCATCTTCTGGTACACGGTACCATCTTGCTAATTTTGTAACTTACAGTAATTTTTCTACTCCACATGCTCAATTCTTGGCAGCAGTCACCATGGGTAATGAGCCTACTCGTTTCTCACAAGCTATAACCGATCCAAATTGGTGTGACGCTATGAGTAAAGAGATAGATGATCTTGAAAGAAATGGCACTTGGGTTCTTGAGGATTTACCGAATGGCAAAAAGGTCATTGGATGTAAACGGGTCTACAAGATTAAGTATAACTCTGATGGCACCATTGAGTGATACAAAGACCGACTTGTCATTCTTGGAAATAATTAGGTTACAGGTATCGACTATAATGAAGCATTCACTCTCGTGGCAAAGATGGTTTTCGTTCGTGTTTTTTTAGCCGTAGCTATTATTTGTAGCTAGGAATTACACCAAATGGATGTTCATAATGCTTTTCTCCTTTCGGTTTTTATGGTTCACGTGGAAAAGTTTGTCGCCTTATAAAGTCTTTGTATGGTCTTCGTCAAGGTCCACGTAATTGGTTTTCTAAACTTGCTACTACTCTTAAAACTTTCAAATTCACTCAGTAGTACGCGGATTATTCCTTGTTTTCTTTCAAACGTAGTGGCATTGAGCTTCATGTTCTTGTTTATGTTGATGACTTAATTGTTGCACGAAACAATTTAGATGCCATTACTAAATTTAAAGCATATATGAGCGCATGGTTTTACAAGAAGGATTTGGGAGCCTTATAATATTTTCTTGGAATTGAGATTGCTCGTCATCATGAAGGTCTTTTTCTTTCTCAACGCTAATACGCATTGGATATTCTTTCAGAAATAGGTTTATTCACTGCCAAACCATGTGACTTTCCTTTTGAACCGAATCATCAACTTGCACACGCGAGTGGGCCTGATTTCAACCAACCCGATTGTTACCGACGTCTAGTTGGCCGTCTCATTTACTTGATCCAGAACTTCGTTATTCGGTTCATACTCTTGCACAATTTATGCAGAGTCCTAAGGATGCTTACTGGAATGTTGCACTATGTGTATTACATTACCTAAAAGGCCATCCTAGTCAAGGTCTTTTGCTTCGACGAGATAGCAGCTTACAACTTAACACATATTATGATTCTGATTATGCATCTTGTCCATCGACTAGACGCTCTCTTACGGGATATTTTATCATGTTGGGCATGTCTCTGATCTCGTGGAAGACTAAGAATCAACCTGCGGTCTCTCGATCATCTGCTGAAGCCGAGGATCGGTCAATGGCTACAACTAGTTGTGAACTTACATGGGTAAAGTCTCTCCTTACTTCTCTTGGTGTTCATGGTTCACAGCTTATGCGTTTATTTTGTGACAACACAGCAGCAATTCACATTGCTTCTAATCCCGTATTTCATGATAGTACTAAACATATCAAGGTGGATTGCCATTATGTGCGTGAACAAATACAAGCCGGTAATATAATCACTTCTCATGTTCTAACTGATGAGCAACCGACTGACATCCTTACTAAGGAAATTAGGAAACGACCATTTCAGTACCTTCTTCGCAAGCTGGGCGTTTGTGATCTACACACTCCGACTTGAGGGGGAGTGTTAAGATAAGTACGAAATGTAGAGCTGTATATTGTTATGTATCTTTGTAGTTAATTAGAATATCTATGTCATTCTTATGTACTTATTTACTTGCTCTATATTAGGAAATTTGTAAGAGACTTCTCTGTATATATATTTTACCCATTGGAATGAGAAACACAGAAATCATTCTTACAATATTGATGTGTCGTTGTGTGGTGTATATTTTATTGATTCAAGTTTTAAATTTATATTTTGCCGACTCAACCAAAAACAACACTTTAACGGGCAGTGTACCCGATCGGTAGTAGTTTCGTGGTAAGTAGGGTGTCGATCACTGAGAGCGAGGTTAAATCTATTAATTTAATTAATATCTTGGTTATCTAATCTATGCTAATTCTATTCTAATCTAAACCTATGTTAAACCTATGTCACTCTAAGGGTCCGTTTGGTATGTGGGGTTAGGCATGTGGGGAGAGGGATTGTGTTAAAAAAACTGCGTTTGGTATGATGACAAGGGGGTAGGATATGGTCATCATGTCTATATATTTACTTTCCACAATAGCTAGTCCCACTGCCAGATTTTGAAACAGTATACTACTTTTGCATCTTGAAACTCGTGCATAGCATTTCAACCTCATATTTTGTTATTATGATTTATATTTTGATTATTTTATTTTAATCTTAAAACATTATATAATTTTTTTATTTCTTATTTTAATCCAAACCCAAATTCAAATCCAAACTCAAATCTAAATCCAAATCCTAATCATAAACCCATCTACAAACCAAACAGGCCCTAAATCCAAATTCTAATGGGAAAAAGGGGTTTTCAGCCTGAGAGACTGGCACGGTTTGGTTGGTGACTACAATCAATTCAAGACACTGTTACCCACGCAAGCTGATAGACAAAAGATAAAAGAGCGGTCGAACCTTATATAAGAAAACTATATTAACCATTATTAATCCGATTAGAACGTTGGTTTGTTTATTAAGTGCAATGATTTCTTCTCTCGAGGTGGCATATCATTCTTAAGACTTAAGTGTTACATCATCCTAAGACCTAGACACATTAATTCTGTCACAATTAAAGCATCCGCATAAAGCATCCTTATTTGCTAATTGTAATCTATCTTAGGGATTAAAGCAATAGTGATCTTGTTAAACCCTAGCTCATAGAGACTTTACCCACTTACCGCTTAATGGCAATTTATACACTAGTAGTCCACTTGTCCAACTATCCAATGGAATCAGAACGTTACTTGTTAGATTATCTAGGTCACCTGCTAGTCAACAAGATCAATAAACCATTGGCAATATCTAATTAACTAGTTGGTATGTGCTTAATTACACATACCTTTTCCATTAAAAACGAGCTTAAATGACCAAAAATAGACAAAAAAACTACCAAATATATGTTTGTTTTGCATTTGTATTGTGCAGGAAACGGATATTCAAGAAAAGGACAAAAAGAAAGCCAAAAACGACAAAACCAAGCACGGGATGGAAAAGACAAAGTCAAATCGAAGCCAAAGTCAGTCAAAGTCAGAAAGTCAACCCAGACAAAGTCAAAAGTCAACCAAGTGAAGAAAATACAACTTGAGGGACTAAAATTGCCAAACCTCAAGTTGTATTACAAGAATAACAAGACAAGGACTAAAATTGGAAATTGGGGGAAGTATAACTTGAGGGGCCAAAGCTGCCAACTTATCCAAAGCCATTTTTTCCCGCCCAACTAAACCCCAGATACAACTCACGGGTGTCTTCACCTTCTTTTACCCTGCAAACCATTCAACACCCTGGATAAAACATTTCCCCCTCCTCCACTATCTCCCCCAGCTTTATAATTGCCATGTTGGCAATCCCTCACCATTTCCAAGTGATTTCGATGGCTTAGATGACTCAAAAAGAAGCACAAGAAGATTGAATGGCTGAGATTACTTTTATCAAGTCCCTCACACAACAAAAACACCTAGTGAAGCTCTCACAAAAGAAGCACAGGTGAGAAGACCAAGAAGAGAAGACTTCGGCTATAAATAGAGCCTTTTGTAAGCCTTGTGGAAAAGAATATAGAAAATCTTAGCTTTATCTTAGTTTTATTGTAATTTTTATCAAGTCATTTTAGCATTTTATTCAGTCTATTTTACTGCCTTGTACTCTTTTTAAGAATTAATGAAAGTTTGAAGTTTACGAGTTAAAAAGTCAAGTTTTTAAATTCAACTGCTTAAGTGTTTGATTTGTGTTTAAAATGTGTTTAAGAAGCTCTCACTTAAGCTTGTTTATAAGCTGTCTTCATTAAGTAAACTAAAAGCTAATTAGTTAAGAAAAGATCTAAAAAATCTCACCTCAAATATACCACAGCTTATGGATGATAAGCCAGTTTTGGATGGGCTTATGGACACTACTAGCTTGTTTTACACAAGCTAGAGCTTGTAGATTCTTTGTTTAACCTTGTTTTGAGCAAGGGTGTTGTAAGTCTCTCTTTTTCTTCTTTTTCTTATTTACCGTAGAACTGCTTATAGTGCTTATTTGTTGCCTATATTTGCTTATTTATGCTTTATCATGATGTTTAGTGCTTATCTTGCTTAGTTGTTAGTTTAAAAGTGGCTTGTGCACATTTCCTAGTTAGTACTGTTAGTTATGAGTTAAAACTGTTAGATTAATTTAGCCTAATTTAGTGCTTATTATTGATTGAAATCTGCTTATAAGTGTCTTATTTTGTTATTTGATAATCTGTTTTTAGCAATTTAGAACCAAATCAGTTTAAAATAAAAAGAAATATGATTTTTGAAAACTTTAAGGGGTGTTTGGAACGTAAAATATATAATACATAGTACTAACTCAAAGCTAGCAGTACTAACTCCAGGTTAGTACTGGTAGTTAATACTAGTACTAACCACTAGACTAGATGGCTTTTTTTTATATCTCGCAACGTAAAATATATAACCTTGAATTACAAAAACAAATTCTAATCTACTAATTTAAAAATCATATATATAATATAAATTATCTTTTTATTCATAATCTATACCCTCAAATCCCAAATCAATCACCAGTTGTCATTCACAAAAATTTGATCGATTCCATCTTTTTTTCAACGAATCACCAACAAGAACAATGGAAGGTATGATCACCAGTTATCATTGTGATTTTTAATTGTTAGAAGATTGTTTTATTTTTTATCTAAAATATATAATACATAGTACATAGATAAGTATAAGCAGGTAATCCACAAAGTTTATCAAATTGGGGTGATTGGTTATGGTGCATACATGAGAATTGTATACATAGTTAAAACATAGTCCAAAATCGCTAATAACAATAACAAAAGATAGGTTTTTTATAAATAAATTGATTGTTGTGCAAGTGGAAACTATTTGTTAAACCCTAATGAAAAACTAACGAGCTTATCCCCTTACAAGCACATATGCTTACCACAGATGACGACTATGTTGTTTGATCATGAGAGTAATATTGCAGCCAAAGCGCGGGTTTGGTTTTAGTCTCTGGAAGAAAGCCACAGGTAACGACAATGAAGAGGATGAAGTTTTTAAAACTGGTAACTATGTATGTGTTTTCTTTATTCACTTAATGATATATCAACTCAAATATATTACGATTTATATTATCAAAAATTCCTACGATCAAGATAAACTTTCTTTGCAAATTGATATTAAGGTATATGTGAATATTTAATTAAAAAGGCATATGTAGTCATGATTTGAACTCAACTATTCTTTTGATTGTGTGTATTCTCTTTTTCAGCCAGTAAGAAGTCATGTGACTATCTGTGGTGACATCCATGGGCGGTTTCATGATCTTGCTGAACCTTTTCGCATAGGAGGAAAGGTATATTTTTTCTTCCTTATTGAAAAATAAAACATTTTATCCATTCCATTAACATAATTATTAAGTAGTTGATTCAGTGTTATTTTTTTATGTGTATGTTTTTTAGGTATTATGGTTTGATATTAGGGTTTGCTATGATCTTACAGGATTGAGTAATCTCTACCTGTATCTCTACCGGCTCCCCATCTCTAAGGTAATTTGTTTTGCATCTTTATCTTCTTTGTTCCTAAACAAAGAAGTTGTTGGAGGGTAATAATGAGGCTGATCGGTCAGTGAAACCACACAGTCGAGTAGTCAAGTATGTTTGATGACCTGTCATGGTGTGGTAAAAACACACAGTTAAGTATGGCATCACCGGTCATGTTGTACGTTATTGATATATCTTACTTAGTTGTATAAAAATTGATCGCTTAGGTATTTGTTGTTGGTAAATGAGCATTCAACGTGGCTTTAAATGGTATACAGAATAGTTATGATATACAGAATATCAAAGTCATGTAATATCGCGCAAGTTCTTGTGATATAAATGGAAGTTGTATGTTTTACACTTGGTCCTTCATCTGAGCTATTAATATAAATTACATTCTGGATTTTCCCTTCATATGCAGCCTGTAAGGAGCCCTGTCACTATCTGTGGTGACGTTCATGACCAATTTCATGATCTCACTGAACTATTCCACAGAGGAGGAAAGATAATTTGCAGGATATTTTTATGTCCTGCTATCGAGGATAAAACTATCAGTAAGTTGACCTCAAATGTATCCTTTTTAATGGCAGTCTCCAGGTACAAATTACTCTACATGTAGCTTTTTAATGATATTTATTGGGGAAAATTCAGTACTTTGTGGAAGCCGATGCAAGTGTTGTGAGACGTGTGCGAAAGGAGGATTTACGCCATGTAGCAAAGGGAACTGGTGCCACTTTGGGTAAGAATTTTAATTTGATTATTTATTCGTTAATTACTATATTATTAGGATTGACTTTTTTTTGAGATATGCTTCAGGTGTCAACATTTGCTGACATGGAAGGAGAGGAAACATACATGCTGATGAATTGGTGGAAGAGCGCATTGCAGATGATGATGTTATATGATAAAGGGAACCAAAACCTTAAGTGCAGTATGTAACCAATCTTTGTTTGATTTGTTTTTATGATAATTTGATGTTATAGTGTTTGTGTCGAATCAAATAATCTGTTTAGAAGTAGTTGCAGCAAAAAAGAGAAGAGATTGTGTCGAATCAAATAATCAGTTCTTGTTTTGTTGTTGTTGGTGACAAGTATCGCGATCAGGTTAGTCTAGCTCTATCATGATACTGAGCTCAAGGTCATTGACCCCGATACACATTCCTCTCTTGGATATAAGCAACCTGGTGGGATATGTATACGTACGTGGTCCTTAGATTATGAAAGGTAGTATCCAAAGTTTGAAATTATTAATACGTTAAGTTTTACTCATAATAACTGAAAATCAGTTAGTTAATACGTAGCATACATACTTTAGGATACTTGAATGACGCCAAGTGGACAGCTGCAACTATACATGAAGATGGTTGGCTTCACACTCATGGGGGTAAAATTCCATGTGGGAGACAGGTTCGCCATTCAAACTATTCACTCAATTGTTGCCCCAAACACTTACACTTGAGATTTGTTTTCTGTTCAGGGCTCTAATCTAGACAGCAATGCGAAAATGTGGCATTTAGTTGCAGATATCATGAATGATCTTAGTTTTATTACAATTGGTTTTATTGCATATAGAAATCGTAAAATCAACTTTTTATTACAATTGGTTTTATTGCATACATAAATACTATTAGTTCATCTTTATCTTTTGTTCTTTTTTTCTCAGGTTCAGTGGCAAGAAACTCTTAGGGGATGTGTGGCTGGCATATCAACTACACATAGGGTAGTTATTGTATCTGCTGCTCATCTAGAAATTTTTGCAAGCAGTACCATGAAATATGATAAAGGGCTTCCTTACCGCATGAGTGTTAAGCAAAAAAAGAAGCTGATCTATATGGTAAATTCTTTCTTTACAAGTCAACTTTATACATTTTTCAAGATATAAGAGATTTTTTTAACAAAATCAGTGTGTATGCGAACTTTAAAGCTTTTTAATGACTAATTTTTATGTTTCTAATAAATTATGTATAAATGATGCCATTGTGTTGGTACGAACATTAGTTACACTCCTCATAATTCTGTGATTTCTGGCTATGGAAATAGAAATATCTGTTTTGCATTTATGGACGACAGCGACAACGTCGATTTGTTTTCGGCTGTCGTGGATTTTTCAACCACTTTCACGGTCAAAGGTTCCCGTCATCAACCCTACCGCTGTTCATGCTCAAAATAATATGCGTACGTCTTCTTTTACTTTTCTTTTTTTGATTTTTCGGTTGCGATGTGATAGCGATTATGTTTTTGTGTTTGTCTTACAAAACAACATCGCCTAACCTTTAAGAGTTTCTTTTATTGCTTCGCTACATATGAGTACGCCCGTGCAAGACCTATGTGGTGATTCCTGCAGTCGTAACAACCGGGGAGATTCATCGACTGTAGGCATGTCAGCTTTTTATCGTAAATATTTAGATTGGTTAAGTGAATATAGACTAATTTTAATAGACAGTTATTGCAAATATTTATCAGATTTTATTAGATTTTATCACAAATATTTATCAGATTTTATCGCAAATTTATTAAAACTTGTGTGGTGTTTATTTTCCAGTAAGCAAAAGATTTTCATCAAGTACATAATGCTTGATCATGTAAATGACGAAGAGCAGCATGCCCACCTGCTTGGAAAACTGCTTCAGACATTTAAAGTGGTGAGTTCTTGACATATAAAGATTACATTTTCTAATTCGACGTGAAAGCTATAAAACTTTTTTTTATTTTTTTCAGGTTGTAAATCTGATACCTTTCAATCCGATCGGTATACTTAGTCAGTTTGATACTAGCGGAGATCAAAAAGTTACTAATAACTACAGTTAGAAAGCAAATGGGTCAAGATATAAGTGGCGCATGTGGACAGCTTGTGATCAAGAAGTCTGTAGGTGCTGGTGCAGTAACTGATATTGAAGATCTTCATCTTTATTTAGATTCTTGGGTCGGTGTTATAATTCTTGCACTATCTAAACAGTGCCGATTAGTGTTATTGATTGAAAATCCACTAAATATTTACACCTTTTCGTGCAGCTATCCATCCACCGTCAGAATCTGTGTGACCAATAAGTGTCATGCACCAAACCGAATCTCTAAAAAGAAAAAGAGGTATTGGTATGCGTTTAATTACACATACCTTTCACCATTAAAATCGGACTTAAATGACCCAAAACGTACCAAAAATACATTGTATTTGTATGTTTTCACTTATATTGTGCAGGAAACAGATATACGACAAAAGGACGAAAAATCAAGCAAAAACGGACAAAACCAAGCACGGAATAGAAAAGCGTGAAAAGACAAAGTTTAATCGAAGCCAAAGTCTAAGAAAGTCAAAGTCAACGGTCAAAGCCGAAGCCGTAACCGAAGAATACTTAATGGGCCCACCCGAACCTATCTAATGGGCCGGGTCAGCCCATTAGTATATTACATGAAGACTTTATGAGCCTTTTACTTGTAAAGGCCCATAAACCCATTTATATCATAACCGGCCCAAACAAAGCATAAAGCCTAATATATGAGTTTAGGGGTTGTTCTTGCCAACCCCCTAAACTTATACCTTATAAGGACCATGCATGTAATAACCCTTATAACTTAGGGGGACTAATTCAGCCAACCCCATAAAACTTTATCACCACAAGGACCACCATTGTAAAACCACGTTATAACTTGAGGGGTTCTTTTTGCCAACTCCCTCAAACTTCACCCCCTGCATCTATTCAAACAAAACATAGTACCCAGTTTTCCCGCCAAACATACCCAGACAACTGTTCATTGTCGTTTTGGCTTTAAACCTGCAACACCAAGCCAAAAACCATAACTCCCACTTCACCCCACCTCACTAACAACTATAGACAGCCTGGCGATCCTAAACCCATCTATTGGGCAAGAGAAAACGACAACAATCAAGGGCCAAGATTGATTTAATTGGGCTCCAAGCAAAGATTAAGGGCCAAGATCAACTATGTTCCACCTCACACAAGAAACACACTTGTGTGTCTGTCTCAACAAATAAACACAACCAAGAAGAAGACAAAAAGAAAGAGGCCAAGACCCTAGAATCATTTTTCTATATAATAGGCTTTTTTGTAAGCCATTTAGCATCTAGATTTTAAGTAATTTTAACCTAGCTCAGTTTTTTAAGTCATTTATACATTTTCCTTGTAATGTTTTCAAATTAATAAAATTTAATTTTTTCTCAAAATCTGTTTGGAGGTCTTATTGCTTTCAGTGTTCACTTAAGTTAAATAAGCTAATATAAGGCATCATTTAAGCTACTTCACAACTTGTTTAACTAAAAAGTGACTCAATATATAAACTGTTAAGAAAAACACAAAAAAAATCCTCCCCTCAAATGTACCTCAGCTTAAACTGGATGATAAGCTAATTGTGGAAGAGCTTATAGACCTACTAGCTTGTCTTTTTGACAAGCTATAGCTTGTAGACTCTTTTATTTTCCCTGTTTTGAGCAAGGGATTGGTAAGTTTTCTTATTTTTACAATTTTTGCATTTTACTATATCATTGCTTATTGTTTGCTTATTTTAGCTTATTACTGCTTATTTATGTTGGGTAATGCTTTTTATGCTTGTCTTATAGTTTTTTAGCTCTTAATTTAAGTTTTAAGCTTTAAACTGCCTTATTTAGTTATAAACTGTTTATATCCACTTTGCTTATTTAGTTCTTTTAAGTGCTTATTTTCTGATGAGATTTGTTTATTTATGTCTTTTATGTTTATGTGTTCATCTATTTTCAACAACCAAGTCTTAAATCACCTTTAATCAGTTTTAAAAAAGGACCTTTAAAACTTAAAGGGGTGTTTGGGTTAAGGCTACAAAACGAGTCATATTGGTTTAAAAATACTTTGGGTCACTTGGCTTTCTTTTGCAAGATGTTTTTAAGTGTTTTTAATCTGTTTTTAGAGTTGTTTAAGTCTAAAAGTTTGTTTTTGAGTTTTTATAAGTGGTCTTTGAAAATTGTGTGACAAGAACAGTTTTAAGAGTTTACTCCCATAAAGCTTTTAAATCTAGCTTTTGAGTCTTGTTTTAGTGTCATTTTTATGTCCTAATGCAGTATTAAAGTTTTCATTTAGTGTATCCTTGTTATGTCAAAATCTGTCTACTTTTTTTAAGTCCATTCTTAGTTTCAATTAAAATATGTCAATTCTTTTTAGTAGTTTTAGTTTTAATACTGCCAATCTTTAATTCTTAGGATATAGAGGTGAAAAAAAATGTTTTTCAGTTCTCTATTTTTTGGTTGTACGAGTCACTTGGAGCTTAACTCCATCTGTTTTTAACTAGTTTCACATTTTTAAGCTTATTTTGAGCTATTTCTTGGGCCTGGCTTTAGACTTTTAAAACTGTCAACAAATCCCCTGGTGCAAATGCAAGCAGGACAGCCCCTTTTTATTGCTTATTTGCTTTCCAATAATTTTAGTATCTTGGCATTGTCTAGGAAGCATAAGCCCATCTATAAGCCCTAGCAAGCCCCAGTCTTGAATGTCCCTCTAGAGTGCTTAAAATTAAGCCCCTAGGTGCCCTTTTGATTGTTTGTATGCAGCTTAGGCCCCTTAGCTTGTTTTGCTTATTTTGGCTTCTCTGTTTGTTCCTAATAGCTTATTTTTATGCCTTTTGCTTATCAGGTGTAGGCCCTTAGGATCCTTTGCCTATTTTCCATTTTCCTAGCTTATTTTCCCCTTTTAGTGCATTGCATTTTAGCTTTTCTTTAGTGTAGTGCAAAAGTTA